>WSFP011388825.1:0-28392 GCA_009831015.1 Picea engelmannii | reverse complement strand
GACCCTTATTTATACTAAATATGTCTATTAAGAGAAGCATCTAGAGAAAGATCCTTATAGAAGCGGAAGCTTCTATTAGGTCTTCTTACATCCGCCTTATTCTATTTTATTGAAAGGCCTTATTAATATTGACCTTTATTACATCTGAATACATTGATCTACCTATGTGCGGGTTAGGACCTTAACATCCATGCACCTCTTGATTGGCTTCCTTTCTCATTCCCTGATTGTGCATAAGTGTGTTGATTACCACACCCTTGTATTGATTATTTTTGTTTCTCGATATGATGTGGATGGTTATATACAATAACTCTAGGAATTAATTCTTTTTTCTTCAAATATGCAACACATTGTGTCTTTGATTCAATGAGTTCCTTAGCTTCCCGATTGTGTCTTTCCTACGGTTTTGTTTCATCTCCTTATGTAAACTCTGCCTCTGATTCAACTTCATATTCTTTAGTAATGTCTTTGCTTCCCTCCATAGGGCCTTATTGCTTACTAAGAGACACATCCTAAAATTGAATTTTATTTTTCTTGTACCAAATATTTAGAAACTTCTTTTGCACATTAATATTAATTGTACCAATTGAGTCGATCCATGGATATCCAAAAACAACATCCACATTAGCCTTATCTATAGTATGGAAATCATAATGAAATGCATATTTATCCATACTTAGATTTGAATATTTTTACCCTCAACTTGTGTTCTTTGGATACTCTTTGCAAGATATTGCAATCTATTAATGAACTGGACATTGATAAAAATTTATTCACAACTAGGTTTAATAGAAATAACTACATTTTCTTTATGAGTACAACCATGAACCTGTAATATAGAGTTTCCATGTGAAAATAAACCCTTGGTTCTTTCTTTATCCTTACTCTTGGCACACGACCACTTGTCTAAAAACACTTTTTCAAATTCTTCGTCAGAGAGTGCCATAATTTAGCTATAGTGATGCAGGAGCATCTCAAGCGAGCCAACATGGGGATAAAGGATGGCTAGAAAAAGTGCCCAGTGCAAATTTTGAAATATCTTGAACCATTAATGAAACCATCAAGTGGAGGCACACTTGTAAAATGTAAACATACCTTGAGCGATTCGCTCTCGTCCTTAGTAGGTAGAAGGCATTTATGGTATTTAATGTAAGTAGATAGAATTTAATTCTAGATTTGACAGTTTTAAAATGAGAGAGGGAAACAGGATATAGACACCCTCATTTTGTATTGTAACATATAGAAGAAGACAACAGAAGAATAAGAAGAAGAAGAGAGAATAGAGCATAGAAGAAGAGAAGCAGAGAGTTGTGTAGCCAAACTCCATGTACATAAGTTCTTAATTAATACAAGAAAGCTGTGATTCAGACTCATGGTGTTCATATATTCTCTGTGTATGCATTTTTGTATGTTATGCTCATGAATGTTTTACTCTTTCTGTCATGCAATTGCTTTTATGCTATGTATGAATGATTTCTTGTTGAATGTTTGAAATCTGAGAGAGAGAGAGAGTAAGAGAAATGAGTTGCAATTGTTTCTCTATCCGAGCAAGAGTTCCTACAAGGAGTGTAGTTGAATTGTCTGCAAGGAGTGTGTCGGAAAAGTGTTCAGAGGTTTGTCTCTAAAATCTCAGGAAAGATAGATTTTGTTCTCATTTCCCTGGAAGTGCAGTTGGGTACAGGAGCCATGCAAGGTGTGCGCAGGCTGACTATAGTTTCAGGTTTGGTGACCTGGATGATTGGTTGAGAGACTACTGTTGCAAGTGTGCGCAGAGTCAAAGGGATTTCAACACTTGAAGGTGATTGAAAGTCTGCCGCAAGGAGTGCGAGCAGGAGTTTTCTAAAAGACTCAGAGTTGGAGAAAATTCAGGAAGGATAAATCCTTCAAAGTCATTGTCGGAGGCATAGGAAGTTTGTGCACTGAAACCAGTGAGGAAGCGTTGCGAGTTGGGTCATAGGTGGTTAAGTACCATGGAAAGTCACTTAGTAACGAATTGTAGAAGTCCTTGTGAAAGGAAAAGACAGACGGTCGGAATTCTCTGTGGAGAATTCACAAAGTCTCGTGGGCCGTTAGATCTCACGAAGGAGCAGGGGAGTTACGACGAGTATTCCCAAAGGTTCTAATCTCAGGAGGAGTAGAGTCGTAGATCCAAGCCACAAGAGCCGCTGGATTTACCCGTGAACTTCTATTTCAGGTTTTCACGAGTGGAAGTCCCATAATTTTGGCAATAGGACTCGCCAAATCACAAAACGCGAAGTCCCAAAGGCCGAAAGGATCGTGTCAGCCACAGAATTGGTAGGTGGATAGGTGGTGTATTATCAGTGCGGAAGTCAATTTCCGTTGACCATTTCGGGGTTTCATGGGGTGAATTTCTGAATTCTTTCCATTAGGATTCATGATATCGCGAAGTCCGAAGTCTCAATGGAGTGAAAGGAGTTGAAAAGTCAACCTTGTGAGTGCATCAGAATTTTGGTAAATCGGGTTTCGAGAATCGTGGGAACAAGTTTCTTGACATCACGACTGTCGAAATCGCAAGAAGGGGTAATCCGAAAGAGAGAGAAAAGGTCAGTGTTGGCTGTTTTCGGGTTCCGGATATTTGGAGACAGGGTGCTTGGCCATGGGATTCGTGAAAGTGAGAAGTCCGATTTCTTGAAATACAAGGGGGGAATTTCTCAAAGTTAAGTGTGGGTGCAGATTTCCCGAAAGGGAAATAGAAGAGCCATTGCAAAGCTCTTCAGGCTAGTGTAAGGGAAAAGATCATGTTGACGTGGACCTTCTGACCTATGGGTTGAAGGAGGGTTTTGGGCGTCGTTGTCAGTTTGGTATCAGAGCTCAGAAAGGTTCTTTGCTTTCTGTAGCAGAGAAAAGGAAAATTCACCATGCTGCCAAGAAGAAGGGACAGACAAACACTCGATCCACTAGAGGAGAGGGAAGTGCTGAGAAGAAGAGGTAGGCAGATGACTGATCCCACCATGGGAAAATAAATGCGTGATTTATGCACCAGACTTGAGGACATGGAGACAACATAGAGGCATACAGTCAGTGCTGGGTATCTTAGTGATTCCAAAAGTGAAATTGAGGCTGAACATGAAGAAGAAGTTGCAGTCGAAGATGCAGCAAACGAATGTTTGATTAGGTCTATTGCAAGAATGGGTGCAATAGAAAAAATGGACATTCTAGTTTATGAGGGAAATCTAGATGCAGAGGAGATTTTAGACTGGATTAGAGCTCTGGACACATACTTTGACTATGAATATGTCGAAGAGGACAAGAAGGTCAAACATGTTTTCACGAGATTAAAGGGACATGCAACATTGTGGTGGGATGAACTACAAGATGACAGACACTGCAAAGGCAAAAAGAAGATCAAAATCTAGGACAGAATGGTCGTGAAGATGAAAGTGAAATTCATCCCCAAAGATTATCAAATTAATCTGTTTCGAAGGATGCAAAACTTGAGACAGAAGCTGATGACAGTGAAAGAATACACTGAAGAATTCTACAAGATGAACATCAGGGCAGGTCATCGGGAAAGTGATGATGAAAAGGTTTCTAGATACATGAATGGCCTAAGATATGACATTCAGGATGAGATGAGCATGGTAACCATCAGAATGGTGGAAGATTCTTATCATATGGCTCTAAAAGAAGAAGAGAAGCTGAGTCGAAAGCAGGGTCAAAGAGGTCGAGGCAGAAGTCAGCCCAAAGGAAAATCAGTTGCCCAGGATAAAATTCAGAAGCCCAAGGAGGACTGGAAGAAACCTCAGACTCGAACTGAGAGGGGTGGAAGCTCACAGTGAGGGAAATATGTTGAACAGAGAGGGCAGCATACCGAGCAGAAAGGAGATTATGCTGATAATAATAATTTTCCTCGTACCATAGGTAGAGGAAGGGGAAGAGGCGGAGTAATAACCTGCTTCACATGTGGAAAGAATGGGAACAAGTCTTATGAGTGTCCAGATAAAAGGAAAGAGAGTGGAGAGACTCACATCACCTAAGCATAGAGGTGATATGTTGAGGTGGAAGATGTTGAAGGTGGAAGATTGTTGATGATGTGAAAAGCTATTTTGACACCAGAGAAGGAGGTGGAGGGTTCGGTCCAAAGAAATAGACTTTTCTAGACTACTTGCAAAACCAAGGATATGGTATGCAAGGTCATTGTGGATAGTGGTAGCACAGATAATCTCATTTTTACAAAGATGGTAGAAAAGATGGAGTTGGAGACGATTGATCATCCAAACCCATACCGAGTTTCATGGCTACAGAAAGGACATCAGGTAACTGTCACTAAACAGTGTTTAGTTGAATTTAAGATAGGAGGATATAATGATAAGATACTTTGTGATGTTATTCCCATGTATGTTTGTCATCTATTGTTGGGTATACCATGGCAATATGATAGGAATGTGATTCATGATGGGAGAATGAACACATACACCCTAGAGAAGAATGGGAGAACTCACATGTTGCTTCCAATCAAGGATAAGGAGGTGAAATCTGAAGTAAGTAACACCACACTTCTCATGAGTGGGAAGGAACTTCTTACAGCGTTTAAGAAGAAGGAGGAACCACAATTCATTGTGGTCAGAAAGCCTAGAATTGTTTTGACCAACACAAGAGTGGATGATTTACCAGAAGAAGTTCAGGAACTGCTGGAAGAATTCACTGACATAGTAGTGGACAAACTACCTCGTTTGTTGCCACCGATTAGGAGTGTGAGTCATCATATTGATCTCATACCAGGATCCAGTTTGCAAAAAAAATCAACGTACAGATTGATGCCGCAAGAGAATGAAGAGGTTAAAAGACAAGTCCAGGAGTTGTTGGACAAAGGTTTGGTTAGAGAAAGCTTGAGTCTGTGTGTTGTTCCGACAGTAATCAGTCCGAAGAAAGATGGAGGCTGGAGGATGTGTACTGACTCGAGGGTGATTAACAAGATAACCATCAGGTACAAATTTCCATTGCCAAGGATGGATGATCTGATGGATTTCTTGAGTGGAGAAAAATTCTTTTCAAAGATTGATTTGAAAAGCGGTTATCATCAAATCCGCATGAGAGAAGGTGATGAATGGAGGACAGCATTCAAAACCAACGAAGGGTTGTATGAATGTCTTGTTATGTTGTTTGGCTTAACAAATGCACTGAGTACCTTCATGAGGTTGATGAACAAAGTCCTGAGGGATTTCATCGGAAAATTTGCTATCGTATATATGGATGACATATTAGTTTTCAGTAAAACAGTGGCAGAGCATCTGAAACATTTGGCTATAGTGATGCAAAGGTTACATGAGGAGAATTTGTTGATAAACATGAAGAAATCCTCATTCATGAAGACAGAGCTCATTTACTTGGGATTTGTTATTTCTGCAGATGAGTTGAGGATGGACCCAGATAGGGTGGAGGTAATCAAGAATTGGCCATCACCAAAAAATATCTTTGAGGTGAGAATTTTTCACGGATTGGCTAGTTTCTACCGAAAATTCATTAGAAATTTCAGTGGAATTAGTGCACTGATGATGGATACAGTGAAGAAAAGACACAAGTCTTTTCACTGGACAGAAGAGGCTGAGAAGAGTTTTAATCTGTTGAAGAGGAATATTATGGAACAACCAATTTTGGTGTTGCCAGATTTCCAAAAGACATTTCAAGTGAAATGCGATGCAAGTGGATTTACAATAGGGGCAGTCTTGAGCCAAGAGGACATGTCGATAGCATACTTTAGCGAAAATATGAATGAAGCGAAAGTGAAATACTCCACTTATGATAAGGAGTTTTATGCTATTATACAAGCAGTGAAGAAATGGAGGCATTACTTGATCCCGAAAGAGTTTGTCTTGTATAGTGACAATCATGCATTGCAATTTGTGACTCAACAGGAAAAGTTGAACCAAAGACATGTAAAATGGGTTGAATATATGCAAAAATTCACTTTTGTGATTAAACATATTTCTAGTACTTCTAACAAATTTGTTGATGCTTTGAGTAGGAAGTTTTTTCTATTGCAGGAGTTCAGGGTCAAAATGTTGGGTTTTGATGACCTCAGGGAGATGTACAGAGATGATCCAGATTTTAAGGAGGTGTACGGAGCATCTGAGAATCCAATTCTCAGTGATAGAAGCAAATGGGCAGAATACATGATCCAGGAAGGATTATTGTTTAAAGGTAATCAGCTTTGTATTCTGAAATGTTCCATGAGGGAGAATTTGTTGAAGGAGAAACACAATGGAGGATTAGCAGGGCACTTTGGTCATGACAAGATGTTTGCAAAGTTGAATGAGTCATATTTTTGGCCAGGAATTCTAGCATACGTCAAGATATTCATGGACAGATGTAGAATTTGCCAGCGTTCGAAGGGAAGGAGATAGAATGCAGGGTTTTATCAACCATTTCCAATACCTGAGAGGCCATGGGACGCAGTCAGCATGGATTTCATATTGGGGTTGCCAAGAACACAAAGAGGTTTCGACTCAATCTTTGTGTTGGTGGATATATTTTCCAAGATGGCACACTTCATTCCATGTCACAAGGCTAGTGACACAACTCACATTGCAAATCTGTTTTTCAAAGAAGTCATTCGACTTCACGGCTTACCAAGGAGCATAGTTTCGGATCGAGACACCAAGTTCATAGGACACTTTTGGAGGACCTTATGGAAGAAGCTCAGAACTAACTTGTCATTTAGTTTGGCTTATCATCCTCATATGGATGGATAGAAAGAGGTGGTGGACAGAATTCTGGGAGACTTGCTGAGAAGCTTGGTGACAGAACACCATAGCCAGTGGGACAACATATTACCACTGGAGAAATTTGCTTATAACCACTCAGTTAATAGAAGCACAAGGTAGAGTCCATTTCAGATTGTCTATGGCATGCAACCGAGATGAAT
The DNA here is from genome assembly GCA_009831015.1 of Picea engelmannii. Classification (NCBI taxonomy): domain Eukaryota; kingdom Viridiplantae; phylum Streptophyta; class Pinopsida; order Pinales; family Pinaceae; genus Picea; species Picea engelmannii. The sequence goes on along the minus strand of WSFP011388825.1, from coordinate 21,506 downwards.
TTATGAATTGAGGGATTCAGAACAGACTGCTATTAGGAGCGCTAGTGCAAAATATTTCACAGAGGCGATGAAGGAACTTCACAGCCAGGTGAAGGAGTGTTTACAGAGTTCAAGACAGGAATATAAGCGCAGAGCAGATCAACAAAAGAGACAACTTCAATTTGAGGTTGGTGATTTGATCATGGCACATTTGAGAAAGGAAAGGTTCCCGAGAGGAACATATAATAAACTGAAGATGAAGAAAATCGGACCATGCAAAGTCTTGAAGAAATTTGGGGCGAATGCTTACGAGATTGAATTACCCGATGGGATCGGAATTTCTCTGATATTCAATATCTCAGATTTGTACCCATATAAATCTAGGGAAGTAGAAGGAGGAAATGAACAGCCAGAAGTCCAGTGGACAAAGAATATTCCAATTGGAGAAAATCCACAGATGGAGCGCATACTAGACAAAAGAGTGAGCAAGAAGACCAGGCGAAAGTAATACTTTGAATATTTGGTCAAGTGGAAGGGCCATCCAGTTGAAGATGCCAGCTGGGAGAATGAAGTAGAGATCCAGAGGCATGGACACACCATACATGAGCTCATGGACAAAATCCCATGAAAATTTTCAAGCGAGGGAGTATGATGTAGGAGCATCTCAAGCGAGTCAGTGTGGAGATAAATGATGGCTGGAAAAAGAACCCAGCGCAAATTTTGAAATATCTTGAACCATTAATGAAACCATCAAATGGAGGCACACTTGTAAAATGTAAATAGACCTTGAGCGATTCACTCTCATCCTTAGTAGGTAGAAGGCATTTATGGTAGTTAATGTAAGTAGATAGAATTTAATTCTAGATTTGACAGTTTTAAAATGAGAGAGGGAAACGAGATATAGACACCCTCATTTTGTATTGTAACATATAGAAGAAGAGAACAGAAGAAGAAGAAGAAGAAGACAACATAGAGAATAGAAGAGGAGAAGAAGAGAGCTATGTAGCCGAACTCCATGTACAGAAGTTCTGAATTAATACAAGAAAGTTGTGATTCAGACTCACGGTGTTCATATATTCTTTGTGTATGAATTTTTTAATGTTATGCTCATGAATGTTTTACTCTTTTTGTCATGTAATTTCTTTTATGCTATGTATGAATGATTTCTTGTTGAATGTTTGAAATCTGAGAGAGAGAGAGTAAGAGGAATGAGTTTCAATTGTTTCTCTATCTGAGCAAGAGTTCTTGCAAGGAGTGTAGTTGAATTGTCCGCAAGGAGTGCATCAACAAAGTGTTTAGAGGTTTGTCTCTGAAAGCTTAGGAGAGATAGCTTTTGTTCTCATTTTCTTAGAAGTGTATTTGGGCACAGGAGTCATGCAAGGTGTGCGCAGGCTGACTATAGTTTCAGGTTTGGTGACCTGGATGATTGGTTGAGAGACTGCTGCTACAGGAGTGCGCAGAGTCAAAGGGATTTCAACACTTGAAGGTTTTTGAAGGTCTGCCGCAAGGAGTGTGAGTAGGAGTTTTCTGAAAGACTCAGAGTTGGAGAAAGTTCAGGAAGGATAAAGCCTTCAAAGTCATTGTCGGAGGCACAGGAATTTTTTGCACTGAAACCAATGAGGAAGTGTTGCAAGTTGGGTCATAGGTAGTTAAGTACCGTGGAAAGTCACTTAGTAACGAATTGCAGAAGTCCTTATGAAAGGAAAAGATAGACGGTCGAAATTCTCGTGGGCCATTAGATCTCACGAAGGAGCAAGGGAGTTACGGCGAGTATTCCCAAAGGTTCTAAGCTCAGGAGGAGTAGAGCCATAGATCCAAGCCATAGGAGCCGCTGGATTTACCCGTGAACTTCTATTTCAGGTTTTCGTGAGTGGAATTCCCATAATTTTGGCAACAGGACTTGCGAAATTACGAAACGCGAAGTCCCGAAGGCCGAAAGGATCGTGTGGGCCACTAAATCGGCAGGTGGATAGGTGGCATATTATCGGTGCAAAAGTCAATTTTCATTGACCATTTCAGGGTTTCGTGGGGTGAAGTTCCAAATTCTTTTCATTAGGATTTGCGATATCTCAAAGTCTAAAGTCTAGACGAAGTGAAAGGCGTTGAAAAGTCAACCTTGCGAGCACATCAAAATTTCGGTAAATCGGGTTTCAGGAATCGTGGGAACAAGTTGCTTGACATCGCGACCGCTGAAATCGCGATAAGGGGAAATATGAAAGATAGAGAAAAGGTCAGCGTTGGTTGTTTTCAGGTTTTGGAGATTTGGAGACAAGGCGCTTGGCCACTAAATTCGCAAAAGTGCGAAGTCCGATCTCTCGAAATACAAGGGGGGAATTTCTCAAAGTTAAGTGTGGGTGCAGATTTCCCGAAAGGGAAATAAAAGAGCCATTGCAAAGATCTTTGGGCCAATGTAAGGGAAAATATCCTGTTGGCGTGGAGCTTCCGATCTGCGGGTTGAAGGAGGGTTTTGGGCGTCATCGTCATATAGTTATGTGAATTCCACCAAATGGTTGCATCACCTTGTAATTTACAATCTACCCCAGTTTTACAATACTTTGTCCATGTTGACTTACTCTCTTTTATAAATTATTCAATACTAGGTCCATCATATTCTCTAGTAAAATACATCTTTCTTGGAATAAATCTTCAACAAAAATTAAATCTTAAAAATAACTTATTGTCCCAATCGCGTGGCTTTTTCCGAAAAAACCATGAAAATTTGACAAATTTAAAACATTGATAACATTTCTTCCTAGACTCCATTTCTTCTCATTTGTTTTTTGAAATTGAGTATTTTTCTAAGAGGAATTCAAATATCCAACTTGTTTCTAAACATTTTACTAAAAAAGGTTTGGATTTGAACTTGAAGTGCTCCACCTCCTTTTTTCCTTCAAAAAAAAAACTGCAAAAAGAACCAAAAAAATATTCTCTTATTTGGCCAAGGAAAGTGCTCTGATACCAATTGTTAGGTCCCTAATTGTAGCAGTCAACAAATATATATATCAACGAACAAATGATTATTAGAGTTTCTAAAAATATGCTAAAATTCATTTAAATGATACCAGAGCTTAAGCTAGGTATAACTAGTACAACTCAAGATTGAAAGAGCAAGACTTTAACATAAATGTAAGGATTTTATAAAAAAAAATTGCAGAGATATTTTATCAGCCTTATGGTTGTAGCAAACAAGTTGTTATAGAAGAAACATCAGCCACCAAAAATTGCAAGTAATCCACCCAAAACGCGTTTTGGAACTAGTAGAGTATAGGGGCAAATTACTACACTACTACATATTGGAAAAATTCTAATGATCTACTTGAGAAGTTACAAACAAAATTGGCCAAACTGTCTAAAAATAGAGGAAATTTTAAGTTCTTTTCTCCATCCTTCCAAATATAGTCGCAAGTGCGATGTACTTTTAAAATTGTCTCCCTTGTGACACCTTCTAAAGGTCGTCTCTCTTGAGACAACATCAAATGTGTGTCACTCTTGCTACGGTGTTGAATCTATGATGCAGGAGCATCGCTCACTCATCAAGTGAGCCAGCGCGTGGAGCAGAAAAGACAGTTGGACAACACCTATACAAATTTTGAAATGCTTTGGAAGTTGTTGCGCCGCTCTTTAATGAAGGCATGCATAAAGAAGCGCACTTGTATTGTAAAGGGGACCTTGAGCCTTTAAGCTCTCCTCCTTAGTATATAGGAAGGCATTTAATAGTTTTAATGCTGTTAGATAGGAATTTAATTGTAGATTTGATAGTTGTAGAGCTCGAGAGGGAAACGGAATATAGACACCCTCCTTTGTACATTGTAACATTATCAAACAGGAGCAAGAAGAGAAGAGAAAGCAGATAACTTATGGAGAACACCCATGTACAGATTGAATTAATATAAGAGAGCCTTTGATTCAATTTCATGACTGGTGTTGTTTCTCTGAGTGTGTTGTTTATGTGCTCATGAATGTTTGTTTTCTTTGTATGCATTTGCTTTGAATATGCTGTGTATGTGATTTCATAGTTGAATTGAAATCTGTGAGAGAGAGGGGAATAAGTTTCAATTGTTTCTCAGTCTGGGCCAGGAGATTCCTGCATAGAGTGTAGTCAAATTCATCCGCGTAGAGTGCGTTGATGAGGCTAGGCAGTTAAACTCTTATTCTCATTCGCCCAGAAATTTATTTGGGTTCGTAGAGCGTTCAGGAGAAGTGCAGGTTGAATTTGAAGTCTCAATAGCTAGTCTGAGCACAGGAAGGCAAGGATCACTGTGGCTACAAGTGCACAGGATCTGAAGGACTCAACACTTTGGGAGTTGTTGAGGATCGAGTACGAGAAGTGTGTGAAAGGTCTCAGAAAGGAGTCAGAGTTGACAAGCTCAGGAGGGATAGTTCCTTCGTGACTTCCTGGGAGAAGAAATTGGGAGAAGGTTCGAGCTGGAAGAAGCTTTGAAGCAGAAGAAATCCTCAAGGAGGAGAATCAACGGCCAGGGTTCGTAGGATAGATTCGTGAAATCCCGCTGACCATCAGATCTGGGAGAAGTGGTGAGGGATTTAACCCTTAGGCACAGGAAGAACCAAGAGCCATCGAGATTTGGCATATCGGGTTTCCCGGAGGCAAGAGTTTCATAGCTGTTGAAATCGCGATTTGCGATTTCCCGATCTAATCAAAGCCATTGATCGCTAGGGGGACAGGTGGCACAAGATCCTGGGAAGTCGAGATTCAACATTCGGGGTTTTACAATGCAAAGGAATTGCGACCGATGAAATCGTGATCCCGCAATTCCCGATAGAATGAATAAAGGAGGTGACGTGGCGAGGGGATAGCGCACGTGAAATCGGAGTTCGAGGTTCGAAGATTTGTGGTACAAGTGAACCAAAACATTGCATACGCCGATTTCTCGATAGGGAAATCCCCGACAGGAACGGAGAGCACTGACTTTTGACCCATCGGACTTCGGGGTTTTGAGTAGCACGAGGACGTGCACACAGGTTTCGCGATATCGCGAAACCCGATTTCCCGAGAAGACTACCGGGAGATCAATAGAGAATCCCGTGGGAAACAAAAGGTCCCGATACAGGATCTGAAGGGCATTGTAGCTCTTTGGGCTTGAGATGAAGAAGGTCCTGGTGAGAGCGATTGGACTGCGAGGGTCACAACTGTGCCAAGTGGTATCAGAGCGGGATTATCTTTGCTTTCTGTAGCAGAGAAGAAGAAGACATCATGCCACCTAGAAGAGAAAGGCAGTCACCTGGTCCAGAGGACAGGGATGCGCGAAGAAGAGGTAGGTCGGCAGGGAATCTAGAAATGGAGTGCCAAATGAGAGATCTTCGAGCAAGGCTTGAGGAGATGGAGACAGCGCAGAGATGCGGAGCTGGTGCTGGGGATCTTAGCGATTTCGAGGTTGAAGAGGAAGCTGGACACGAAGAAGAAGTCACAGCTGAGGATGCATCAACAGAGCGATTGATCAAAGCCATTGCCAGGATAGGTGTGAAGGCGAAAATGGATATTCCAGTCTACGAGGGAAGCCTGGATGCAGAAGAGTTGTTGGATTGGATCCGAGCTCTTGACACCTATTTTGATTATGAGGAGATCGAAGAGGATAAGAAAATTAGACATGATGTCACCAGGTTGAAGGGACATGCATCATTATGGTGGGACGAGCTACAGGCAGATAGACATTCCAAGGGGAAACAAAAGATAAAAAGCTGGGACAGGATGATCGTGAAGATGAAAGAGAAATTCATCCCCAGGGATTATCAGATCACACTGTTCAGGCGAATGCAGAACCTAAGACAGAAGATGATGATGGTGAAGGAGTACACCGAAGAGTTTTACAAGCTCAATATCCGAGTAGTTCATCGGGAGAGTGATGATGAGAAGGTGGTGAGATACCTGAATGGTTTAATATATGACATTCAGGATGAGTTAAGCATGATAACCATCAGAACAATTGAGGATGCTTACCAAATGGATCTGAAAGCCAAGGAGAAGCTGAGCCGCAAGCAAGGTCAGCGAGGGCGAGGAAGAAGTCAGCCCAGAGGCAAGGCAGTTTCCTAGGACAAATACCAGAAGCCCAAGGAGGAATGGCAGAAACCTCAGGGTAAGATTGAGAGAGGTGGAACCTCACAGAGGCAGCCGTATGTTGAGCTGAGAAGGCAGTAGAATGATCAGAGAGGAGATTATGTTGACGTGAACACTTTTCCTCGTACCAGAGGTAGGGGAAGAGGTAGAGGAGGAATCATCACATGTTTTACATGTGGGAAGGATGGACACAAAGCCGTTGATTGTCCAGACCAGAAAACGGACAGAGGAGAAGCTCACATCACTGAAGCGCAGAGGCGTGATGTCGAATACGAAGATGCAGACAGTGGAAGATCGCTTGGGATGCATAAAGTTCTCTTAACACCTGAGAAGGAGGTGGAGAACACAGCTCAAAGAAGAAGACTATTTAGGACAGCTTACAAAGCCAAGGACCGGAAATGCAAGGTCATCATGGACAGTGGAAGCACCGATAATCTCGTTTCGACCGAGATGGTGGAAAAATTGGAGTTGGAGACAACAGATCACCTGAGTCCATATAAAGTATCATGGTTACAGAAGGGACATCAGGTGAGTGTCACTAAACAATGTTTGCTTGAATTCAAAATAGGGGGTTATAATGATAAAATTCGGTGTGATGTTATTCCCATGGATGTATGTCATTTATTGTTGGGTAGACCATGGCAATATGACAGAAATGTTGTTCATGATGGGAGGATGAACACATATACCTTAGATAAGGATGGGAGAACAGATAGGTTACTTCTGATAAAGGATAAGGAGGTAAAGCCAGAAGTAAGCAGTATCATACTTCTCATGAGTGGGAAGGAGCTTCTCACAGAGATGGAGAAGAAGGAAGATCCACAATTCTTTGTGGTCAGGAAACCGAGGATTGTCCTGACTAGCACAAGAGTAGATGACTTGCCAGACGAGATTCAGGAACTGCTGAGAGAGTTCGCTGATATCATCGTGGATGAACTACCTCGTTCATTGCCACCGATGCGGGGTGTGAGTCACCACATAGGCCTCATACCTAGAGCAAGTTTGTCGAATAAGGCTGCATACAGACTAACACCTTAGGAGAATGAGGAAGTCAAAAAGCAGGTACAGGATCTACTGGAAAAAGGACTGGTCAGAGAAAGCCTGAGTCCATGTGTTGTTCTGACAGTACTTAGTCCAAAGAAGGATGGAGGCTGGAGAATGTGTATAGACTCCAGAGCGATAAAAAAAATCACAATCAGGTACATATTTCCACTGCCGAGAATGGATGATCTGATGGATTGCCTGAATGGGGCAAATTATTTTTCAAATATTGATCTTAAGAGAGGATATCACCAGATTCGCATGAGGGAAGGTGATGAATGGAAGACAACATTCAAGACAAATGAAGGTTTGTATGAATGGTTGGTCATGCCATTTGGTTTGACGAACGCGCCGAGCACATTCATGAGACTGATGAATGAAGTCCTGAGGGAATTCATTGGGAAGTTTGTTGTCGTGTATCTGGACGACATACTGATTTTCAGCAAGACCAAAGTTGAGCATTTGAAGCATTTGGCTATTTTGATGAGAATACTGCAGCAGGAGAAGTTGTTGGTCAACATGAAGAAATGTTCCTTCATGAAGACAGAGCTCATTTATTTGGGTTTTGTTATTTTAGCGAATGAGTTGAAAATGGATCCTGAGAAGGTGAAAGTGATCAAGAATTGGCCATCACTGAGAAATGTTTTTGAGGTGAGAAGTTTCCATGGATTAGCTAGTTTATACCGAAAGTTCATTAGAAATTTCAGTGGAATTAGCACTGCAATGATGGACATCATGAAAAAATGACATAAAGTTTTTCATTGGACAGCCGAGGCTGAAAAGAGCTTCAATCTGTTGAAGCGGAAGATCACAGAGCAACCAGTGTTGGTGTTGCCAGACTTTGAGAAGACATTTCAGGTGAAATGTGATGCGAGTGGATATGCCATAGGAGGGGTCTTGAGTCAGGATGATAGGCCAGTTGCATATTACAACGAGAAACTGGATGATGCAAAGATGAAATACTCCATATATTATAAGGAATTTTATGCCATCATACAGGCATTGAAGAAGTGGAGGCATTACTTGATACCCAAGGAATTTGTATTGTACAGCGATAATCATGCATTGCAGTTTGTGAGTCAATAAGAGAAGTTCAACCAGAAGCATGCAAAATGGGTAGAGTACATGCAGAATTTCACATTTGTGATCAAACAAATTTCTGGAACTGCTAACAAAGTGGCTGATGCTTTGAGCAGGAAATGTTTGTTGATGCAGGAGTTCAGAGTCAAGACATTGGGTTTTGAAAACCTAAAGGACATGTACGCAGGAGATGCAGACTTCGGAGAATCATACAAGGAAGATGAGAAGCCAGTTCTCAGGGATCGGAGTCCATGGATAGACTACATGATCCAGGAGGGATTGTTGTTCAGAGGAAATCAACTGTGCATTCCGAATTTCTCCATGAGGGAGAACTTGTTGAAAGAGAAGCACAGTGGAGGCTTAGCAGGTCACTTTGGTCACAACAAAACATTCACGAAGCTGAGTGAATCGTATTTTTGGATGGGCATGTGAGAAGATGTCAAGAGGTTTGTTGACAGGTGTAGAATTTGTCAGCATTCAAAGGGCCGGAAGCAAAATGCAGGGTTTTATCATCCATTGCCCATATCCGAGAGACCATGGGAGGCAATTAGCATGGATTTTGTACTGGGTTTGCCGAGGACGCAAAGAGGGGTTGATTCCATATTTGTGGTGGTGGATAGGTTTTCGAAAATGGCACATTTTATTCCGTGTCAGAAGACCAGTGATGCGACACACATCGCAAATTTGTTTTTCAAAGAAATCGTCAGACTGCATGGATTACCGAGAAGCATAGTATCGGATAAGGATACAAAGTTCATAGGTCATTTTTGGAGGACGCTATGGAAGAAGCTAGGAACTAACTTGGCCTTTATTTCAGCTTACCATCCTCAAAAGGATGGGCAGATAGAGGTGGTCAATAGAAGTCTGGGGGATCTATTGAGAAGCTTGGTGACAGAGCACCACAACAGTTGGGACCAGATATTACCTCAGGCAGAATTTGCATACAAGGATTCGGTGAATCGGAGTACAGGAAAAAGTCCATTCCATATTGTGTATGGAACACAACTGAGGGGAGTTTCTGAACTTAGGGAGTCAGAACAGGCTGCAACCAGCAGTGCTAGCACTGAAGATTTCACTGAAGCGATACAGGAACTTCACAGTCAAGTGAAGCAGCGACTGATGAAATCAAATCAGGAATACAAGCGCAGGGCCGATCAATGAAAGAGACAACTTCAGTTTGAAGTTGATGATATGGTTCTAGCGCACTTAAGGAAGGAAAGGTTCCCAAGGGGAACATATAACAAGCTCAAATTGAAAAAGATTGGGCCATGCAAAATCCTGAAGAAATTTGGGGAGAACGCTTACAAGATTGAGTTGTCAGATGGCATCGGGATATCTCCGATATTTAATATTTCAAATTTATACCCATACAGGGCTGGAGGAGCAGAAATTGGAACTAAAGAACCAGTGATCCAATGGCAGAAGCAATTACCAGTAGCAGAGAAGCCGCAGATGGAGTACATACTGGACAAGCAAGTAGGAAAGAGGACCAGATGGAAGCAGTACCTTCAGTACCTGGTAAAATGGAAAAATCACCCAGTCGAAGATGCTAGCTGGGAAAATGAAGCAATGATACAGAAGCATGGACACATCGTGCAGGAGCTCATGGACAGGAGCCCATGAATATTTTCAAGCCGAGGAGTATGATGCAGGAGCATCGCTCACTCATCAAGTGAGCCAGCGCGTGGAGCAGAAAAGATAGCTGGACAACGCCTATACAAATTTTGAAATGCTTTGGAAGTTGTTGCGCCTCTCTTTAATGAAGGCATGCATAAAGAAGCGCACTTGTATTGTAAAGGGGACCTTGAGCCTTTAATCTCTCATCCTTAGTAGATAGGAAGGCATTTAATAGTTTTAATGCTGTTAGATAGAAATTTAATTGTAGATTTGATAGTTGTAGAGTTCGAGAGGGAAACAGAATATAGACACCCTCCTTTTTACATTGTAACATTATCAAACAGGAGCAAGAAGAGAAGAGCAGGTAGAGAAATTATGGAGAACACCCATGTACAGATTGAATTAATATAAGAGATCCTTTGATTCAATTTCATGACTGGTGTTGTTTCTCTGAGTGTGTTGTTTATGTGCTCATGAATGTTTGTTTTCTTTGTATGCATTTGCTTTGAATATGCTGTGTATGTGATTTCATAGTTGAATTGAAATCAGTGAGAGAGAGGGGAATAAGTTTCAATTGTTTCTCAGTCTGGGCCAGGAGATTCCTGCATAGAGTGCAGTCGAATTCATCTGCATAGAGTGCGTTGATGAGGCTAGGCAGTTAAACTCTTATTCTCATTTGCCCAGAAATTTATTTGGGTTGGTAGAGTGTGCAGGAGAAGTGCAGGTTGAATTTGAAGTCTCAATAGCTAGTCTGAGCACAGGAAGACAAGGATCACTGTGGCTACAAGTGCACAGGATCTAAAGGACTCAACACTTTGGGAGTTGTTGAGGATCGAGTACGAGAAGTGTGTGAAAGGTCTCTGAAAGGAGTCAGAGTTGACAAGCTCAGGAGGGATAGTTCCTTCATGATTCCTGGGAGAAGAAACCAGGAGAAGGTTCGAGCCGGAAGAAGCTTTGAAGCGGAAGAAATCCTCAAGGAGGAGAATCAATGGCCAAGGTTCGCAGGATAGATTCATGAAATCCCACTGACCATCAGATCTAGGAGAAGTGGCGAGGGATTTAACCCTTAGGCGTAGGAAGAACCAAGAGCCATCAGGATTCGGCATATCAGGTTTCCCGGAGGCAAGAGTTTCATAGCTGTTGAAATCACGATTTGCGATTTCCCAATCTAATCGAAGTCGTTGATCGCTAGGGGGACAGGTGGCACGAGATCCCGGGAAGTCAGGATTCGGAATTCGGGGTTTTACAATGCAAAGGAATTGCGACCGGTGAAATCGTGATCCTGCGATTCTCGATAGAACGAAGAAAGGAGGTGACATGGCGAGGGGATAGCGCATGTGCCATCAGAGTTCGGGGTTCGGAGATTTGTGGTACAAGTGAACCACAACATTGAATACGCCGATTTCCCGATAGGAACGGAGAGCGCTAACTTTTGACCCATCGGAATTCGGGGTTTTGAGTAGCACGAGGACGTGCACACAGGTTTCGCGATATCGCTAAACCCGATTTCCTGAGAAGACTGTCGGGCGATCAATAGAGAATCCTGTGGGAAACAAAAGGTCCCGATACGGGATCTGAAGGGCATTGTAGCTCTTCGGGCCTGAGACGAAGAAGGTCTTGGTGAGAGCGGTTGGACTGTGAGGGTCACGACTACGCCAATCTAGGTCCTCCCCCCCTAATGGTCACCCATTATTTGACAAAGTGAACATTGACTTGGTCAACTATCGTCAGAATTGCGACGTTATAAAATATATAAATAGTTTTCAATTTACGGATGTTGCGACAAGTTTCTACAACAATGACGGTTCAAAAAGAGTATACGATTTTCTTGGTGAACAAAACACAAGTTTTTTTTCACATGTTATAATAGAAAAATATAATAGATATTCTATTATACACCACCCAATTTTATAAGATAATCATTAGTATATGTCTATAGGGAAGAATGTTAGAAAACATTAGAGGGGGGAAAAAATTAAAGAGGGTGAAATGGGTGATGGTAAATGTTATTTCCCTTGCAAAAATTGTTATACTAGACATCCCAAAATATTTTTAATAGAAACAACTAAAATAAATTGTAGAAAATATGGGTACATGGACGAGGGATCAAATGAATATCATCCCATGGTAATTAGGTATATATATTCATTATATGTTTTAATATTGATTTTATTCTCAAAATTTTATGTTGTTTTATACATGCACTAATTTTGGATGATTATTTGTAATTATAAAGTGAGAGTTGCCCCCTAACTTTCTGTAGAAAGAACCAAGTAGTAGCATAAATGATGTTGTACAAGATGAGGAACATGAAGCGGATAATGGAGATCAAGTTAATGATCCCATGGAAGTATATGACAATAATAACATAGTTCAATATGATGGGACAAATGAAATGATCCATGACTTATTCGGTCATCTAGATGAGGATCATGGGGACGTTAATGATGGTATTTATGATGAACCTATGATTGAAAAGGAAAATAAACGACTTTATAAAGGGTCGAGAGAAAATCTCCTCTCCACTACATTGTTGCTGGTGAATTTAAAGGTTACGAATCATTTGTCGAACACTTGTATGAAACATATCCTAAGGTATGTAATATGTTTCATCACATCCACATAAAGGTTGACTTTTTCCCCTTTATTTTAGTGTTAAATAATGTTTAAAATAAAAATGCAATATTTACAATTACTATTCTTTACATTACCTAGTTATTTTTTATGTTTTAGATTGTTATGTGAATTTATGTTACCCTTGTCAAATATTTTAACTCATGCATATCAATATTTAAATGTCATTATGGAGGACATTGGAATGGAGCATCAAAGTATAGATGCATGTCCTGATGATCATATTATATATTATGGAAACAATCCATCGAAAAAGAAATTCCTAGTATGTGGTTTCTGTAGATATCGAACCAATCAAGTAACAAAAATGGTGCCTCGAAGGGTTATCCAACATATTCCCATAATTCCATGTTTGCAACAACTACTCAGGTGCCAAAGTATAACACAGTTTATGGATTACCATGCATAAAAGAGAATTGAAGATGACATTCTTCGAATTCCTGCACATGGTTATGCATTTAAATAAATTGCTGCAAAATGTCCAGAATTTACATATGAACCTCGTAATGTTAGGATTTCATTGGCAACTGATGGTGTTAACCCATTTGGAGAGCTTCGGTATGTTTACTCAGTGTGGCCTTTTTTTTTTTATAAACAATAACATTGCTCATTGGATGTCAATAAAGAGGGAGAACATAATGTTGACAATGATTGTTCCAGGTATTTTTTTACATTAATTTTTCAAATGTAAATTTTTCATTTTTCTCTTTTTTGCATAATATCTTTTATTTATTTATTTACATATATATGCATACCATGGTAGTAATTTCATGTAATTTCAAACAATTAGGTAAGTAACAAGTTAAAGATATGAATGTGTATATAGAGCCTCTTATCTGAGCTACTAAATTTATGGGAGGGAATCCCTATGTTTGACATATGTAAACCAATTGGGTAGAAGAGATTTCAATGTCGTGGAATAATTTTATGGAAAATTCATGAAGCCCTGGGACTAACACATTTTTTTGGTATGTAACGTTCCATATTGAATGCTTGAATAGTATATAATTAATTGAAGATACCATGCATGTTGTTTAAATAACCCCTTCATATATTAATAATTCACATTAATCCATATGTTGCATGTCTTCAAACGAAGGGTAAATTTGCATGTCCAGTTTGTGGTCCTAAGATGAAATCTTGTCAGTCAAAAAGTTTAGGAAAGGAGGTTTTTGATGAGTATAGAAACTTCATCTCTAAGAACCATAAGTATTGTACTACTGAAAAATATCATTTCAATGGGAAACAAGAGACTGGACTAAAACCACAAAGAATGACACCTCGCCTATGGAAGTTGGCATATGACAGAATTAATCCTCGATGTATGCATTTTGTTTATGTATCGTAAATGGAATCATGTTTTTAAATTTTATTTTAATTATTCAATTTATTTTACCTCATTTGATAAATAATGTTTTCATTTTTTTTGTGCTTCACCAATGTCGTCATCATGAAGGTAGTAATAATCGACTTCCATGAGGAATGAAATGTTATCCCACTCAATTCATGAGGTTTCCTTACTATGAGGAGCTAAAAATCATTCATTTGTTTGATAAAATTCATATCAAGAAGAATGTGACATAAACATTATGGTGAATCATAGATGGTAGGACGGATAAAGAAAAAATTGTCAAAAATTGTAATGACATTCATGAAGCCAATCGTGCAACGCAAAGTGTGATATGATAAAAAATTGATGGAGAACAAAATAATATTCCATATTTGTTAACAAAGAAACAAAGAAATGGTGTAAAATAGGTCATTCAAAGAATTAAATATCCCACAGGTTTTTGTTCAAACATAAAGAATATCTTAGAGAAGAAAGGTGAATTTGGTGGGGTAAAAACACATGATTGGCATACTTTCATTAAGGTAATTAATAATTTTAGTATTCATATTTATATATTGGTCGTACACAATTTTTGAGATATTTATTTTTTTTGTTTAGTTTTGAAACAAGTAACGATTCATTTTTATTGTTACAATATGTTATACCTCTATCTCTCCCAAACGAATTTTACAAGAATGTCAAACAATTCATATATGATCTTAGAAAATAGATGAGGTAAGTAGCTGCAATATATATGCAAAATGTTTTTATAATTTTTTTTTGTACTTAATGACATGTGTTTTACTTGTAATGTAATATGTATTATGTTTTGTTGAAACATGTTATTTTCTTGCGTCATGATCTATAGATGGTTGTCATTGAAAGAAATCTATGAAGATGACATAAAGTATTGGAAGAGAGAAATTCCTCAGCTAATGTGTGAAATGTAGAAGTATCTACCTCCAACATTTTTCAATGCATAAGAACACTACCTCATACACCAAGTTTAGGATATTGAAATGTGTGTACCTATACACACAAGGTCCATGTGGATGGTGGAGGGGAACTTGAAATAATTGAAGGTTTTGGTTAGAAAAAGAACATGTACCGAGGGTTCTATGGTGGAGGGATATATGGTATATGAATCCATGGTGTATATTAGTCATTATCTTCCTAAATTAGAAGCACAAGTTATGCATGCAGTGGATTTCATTTGGGATGTGAACTCCATCAAAAAATTTGGAGAGAAACTATTGGGGAAAGGTAGAATGAAGAAAGTGAGAGGTAATTAAATTGTGGATATTTGTAATAAATATAAATTTTCATTTTTTTCTATATATGATCATACTCATTTAATATGTATTATTTCATAATTTATTAATATTTACCATGTTTATAACTAAAATGCAATATTGGGGAATTGTGATTTTTTGATCGATCAGTTGCTCAATATTCGGATGCACTACATTTATACATTGCAAACAATCTTGACTGGATGAAGGTATGGATTGATAGATGTAAACAACGTCATGGAGGTAGGTTATCATGGAAATAATTTTCTGAATTGGTTGGAGAAGCTCGTCGTAATGGAGATTCTAATGTTATGCAAAGGGAAATATATTTATCATATTGTTTGAAAGATGGAAAGAAAAGAAAATTCACCCATTTTATTCAATTATTTTATATTATATTAGGTGAGTTTATTTAATTTTATACTTTCCAAGTTATATAAATGTGTTTATTATTAATTGACAATGAATATTTTATATTTCTATAATATTGCATTTGAAACACCACAAGTGATCCAAATGGATGTCGGTGGCCTGCCACCTACTCCAACTGCCTCATTTTGGCAGTTTTCTAGTTCAGTAGTTTTTTCCTAGTTTTTTGGGTCCCTGACTTCTAGGGGCATTTTGAGGCCCTGAACAACGTTTTTAGGGCTCACCACAATCAAATTCATATGTAAATAGAGTCTAATAGAAACATGTGTATTCCTCAGATAGACCTTTCCAACGGGATATCGTGCACCTAAAATAGAGATCGTATGCAAAAGTTACAACCCTGGGAAGTTCATGTACTAACTTACCCAAACATGGCCCAGGTGACTTTTGGCGCTTCATCTCGTAGGGTAAGGTTTTTAGATGTCTAGGGTTTTTGAAATTCTTGTTTATTGTAAAAATTCTTGGAGAGCCTCATTGTAATCATATGCTTGCGAATGAGAGAAACCGTTCCATCCTTCCTCAAAGATAAGTCACCACCATTCTAGCAAGATTATTTTCCACTACATTTCATAGTTTCATCTTATTTCCTTATTGAATAGAAACCAGTTTTACTGTATATCTATTATTTTTTGTTAAGCATCCTTTGATAATAATGTGTATTCATTTCGTTCTTCTCATCAAATACAGATCATTGGTATCATATTGGTCTTCTCCTTTTCATTCTTAATGCATGTCCCCAACGAGGTCAGGGTACAAAGAATTGGGTCTCGAGCTTGTTTCTCTTGAGGAAAAAAGCTCTCGCACGCCCAAGCGACCTCTCATAGAAGGAGAAAATAAATATTTCAGGACATGATATCCCTTAAAAATGCTTCTCGAGGAATCCCTCATGCAACAAAGGAACAAGATGATGGATAGTTTTGAGCAAATCCTTTGGTGACTACCAACAAGTGATGCATATTCCTCAAATGAAGGCTCTGACCCCTTCAAGGTACAAGTCAACTTTGATATTCCTACATTTGAAGATCAAATAGATGCATATGTTGTCAACAAATGGTTGAATGTGTTAGAAGTGTATTTCTATGTCCATAACTTCTCAAATAGAGAAAAGATTACTTTTTCACTCCTCAAAGTCATTCCCCATGTCAAAGATTGGTGGGAAAATTTCTGTGAGGAGAAGGAAATAGAGGAACCATCATTATTTACATTCATGGTCACCTGGGAGTCATTTAAGGATGTCATTAAGGAAAAATACTACCCTTTTGGAATTTATGACGACTTGTATACAAAATGGACCACATTGCGTCAGGAAAGAGACCAAGCAATGCTCGAGTTCACAAATATCTTCCATAGCTTGCGCACCAAGATCGGTATCAAATATTCTGAGTGATGTCTGGTTCTCAAGTATCGCAATGATTTGCATAGATACATCTAGGAAAAAATGGATTTTTTGTACATCTCATCCTTCGGTGCGGCCTACTTGTATGTTGTCAAAATCGAGCAAAAGCTCAAACAAAAGAAGCGGAAATTTGGGCTTGGGAACTCCGCACAAAAAAATCTAGGAAAGGGTGGCCCCAACCCGTAGAACAAAGGGTAGAGAAAATATGGACTGCCTCAAGACAACTATTCCAATCCACAATCAAAGAAGGACATTGGAAAGACAAAGAAAGATACCGGGAGGTAGTGTGACTTCCATAAGAGCCCCTGGCGTAACATTGTTGATTGTTTCTCAAAGAAGTCACTGGTGGTTGAGGTGAAAGACTATGAATCAGATGTAGGTTCTGAATCTGAGTCAGAACTAGAAAGGGGAAAAAATATCATTGATGTATAACCCAGTGCTATCGTTTCTACCACCAAGCTCCATCCCAGTTTACCAGATGAGCTAGAGGAAGTTGAGCTCCTTTTTCATTAGCAGATGTGGGTGAAGGATACCTTGTTGCACTTCATCATTGATAACAATAGCTAGAAGAACCTTATCTCAATAGAGGTTATCAAGTGACTCACCCTGCCGACAACACTGCACTTGCAACCCTACACCATCGAATGGCTCCGCCAAGGAAGTGACACCCATGTCAGCCAACAATGTCATCTATCATACGACATCAAGCCCTTCAAAGATGAGGTATTGTGGGATGTTTCCCATATCAATGTTTGTAATGTTATTTTGGGCCAACTGTATTTATGGAAATTCCATGTTGTATATGTGTCTAGGCCTTGTAGTGTTATTATTACTTTGAACAAGAAATTGTACAGGATACCCGAGGCAGTCCCACCTAGTGTTATATCCTTGATATCTACCAAGAAATGCAGGAAGGTCATATCTCAGATCGGGAGTTTTTCCTTCTTCTTGCTTCTCTCTCTGAATGAGCGAAAGATCGAAACCACATCCAGGGTCTCTACAACCAACTTCTCCATACAATAGAATAAAGTGGATAAGGTCGTGGAAGCATACTCGGATATCTTTTCCTTACCTATCGGGGTACCTCTGCACTTTCAGGTCAATCACGCCATCGATATGACCCCCAGTGCACCACTTCCCAATGGATCAGTCTACCACCACTCTCTTTTAGAGAATGAGGAGGTAAAGAGGAATATCCAAGAAATATTGCACAAGGCACACATCTGTCCCAACTCATCACCTTGTGGGAGCCCAATCTATTGGTACAAAAGAAAAATGGAACCTGACGACTCTACATTGATTACCAGGCCCTTAATAAAATCACAGTCAGAAATTGATACCTGATTCCCCGAATATACGACCTCCTTGATCATATCACGGAGGAAAAATACTTCAGTAATATTGATCTGAAGTCAAGCTACCACTAGGTCCCGATAGAATAGATAGATATATGGAATATCGCCTTCAAGTCAAAGGAAGGTATT
Organism: Picea engelmannii; assembly: GCA_009831015.1. Taxonomy (NCBI): domain Eukaryota; kingdom Viridiplantae; phylum Streptophyta; class Pinopsida; order Pinales; family Pinaceae; genus Picea; species Picea engelmannii. The sequence goes on along the minus strand of WSFP011388825.1, from coordinate 3,151 downwards.
TTAGAATGGTCAGTCATGCCCTTTGGCTTGAAAAATCCTCCAGCCATTTTCATTAGGATGATGGATGATATCTTGTGACCATTCACCAATAATTTTGTAGTGGTGTATCTGGATGACATTAACATTTACAATAAGATTTGGGAAGAACACTTGTAGCATATTCAACAGGTTTTGCACACCCTGCGGCAGCACAAGATATACGCCAACTTGGAAAAATTCTCCTTTGACATGGACAAGGTCCATTACCTGGGATACATTATTGATCAACATGGTGTATGGTGTACATGTGGATCCAGCTAAGATCCAAGTTATGCGTGACTGGCTAGCCCCGACCACACTCAATGAGATTCAAAGCTGCTTGGGCATTGCCAATTTCTACTGCAGGTTCATGTTGGGATTATCCCATATTGCATGGGCCCTCATACAAGTAACCATGGGTGGTGGTAAGGTTAAATTTGTGTGGGGCTAGTCCCTGTTTGGGTCCTATAATTATAGGCGGCTCGATTCTTTGACTGTTGATTTGGCGTTTCTCTCGTGATGACGAAGTATGGCTCAGTTGATCCCGTTTCCTCCCTCCATTCTTTTCACTCGATCCCCCATCACCCTGTTGTATCCATCATACACGCTGCGCCCTCACACCCTTGTCTTGTGGCCCCATTGACTACTTTTCCCGCCACCCATCCATGAATAAACAAGACTTAGGATGAACAAAATGACAATAAAGGTAGTTAGATTAACTGATAATGTTAGTATAGGTTAAATTAAATAATAATAAACTAGTTAATAATTAATTAATTATTAATCAAATTAAAAATTTAAGTTAGTAATTAGGTTAAAAATTGATTAATTAATAATTTAGGTTAAGGTTTTATTAATTAATATTTAAAGAAATTATATATAAAACAAAACAAAAATATAATACAAATTATAATATAAAAACATTTAAAATAAAACATAAATCAAATATATAAAAAATATTTAACAAATAAAACAAAAAATAACAAAACATAAAAAATACGTAACAAATCACATAGTATAAAAACTAAAAATTAAAAAACAAATAAAACTAAACTAACCTAAGTCTACCCATACCCCACATCACCTCCACCTACCTCACATCACACTCCACTCACCCCCCTCACACCTCACCCCTACGTCACCCTCCACTCCCACCAAAAATCCCACTCCCTCAAACCTCAACACGCCCCCATCCACTTACCATGCAATTAATCCACGGTCAATAAACTTTTCGGACCCCCCCTCACCTTCCGGACTTTAACGAGAGGGGGGGTCCGGAATCCCCATTAAAATTCACGTATTTTCCCATACATCATATTCAAACGAATCAAATCCATGGCCCATAAAAATTTCGGACCCCCCCTCACCATCCAGAATTTAACGAGAGGGGGGGGGGTCCAGAATTTTGCGTTTCAAGAAAAAACCACTTTTGCCTTTGTCTTGCCATTTTTGCATGTTTTACCACGTCCTCTTTCAGATCGTTCTTTGGGAAAATGGAGACGGATTTTAAAAATACGAGAGAGATTTTGGTTCAGCACGGGCTGAAGAACAAAAACCTCTTTCAGTTTTTACAATGGAGCCACGAGCAGAGAGAATCGAAGCTATCTCCGAGGCCCATTTTTCCAGATTCTCAATTTTCCGTTACAGTCCCGATCTTGCAGAAGTTGTTACGGCTAGCTGGGGACGAATTTGGAGAAACCGAAGGAGGTTTTTTCTCATCACATTCCCATATACGATAACCTCCTTCAGTTTTCTCCCAGGTGTCATTTTTCAAGAGAAAAATATGTCTGCTCGGACCCATTTTTCGTAGAAAACCAGTCCGTCTTTCATGGCAGAAAGCTCCAAATTTTGTGGGAGTGGAGGCTATTTTTGGCTGAGGAGGTTAAACTGACTTCCGAAATTTATTGAGGAGACTTCTCCTATTTATAGAGATGATTTTTAATGTAAAAAGGTTAATCATTCAAGGAACCAGGATGAATTTTTTATAAAGCAGCTCACAGAGCCAACTGTAGTTTTTCCATCAATTCAAATAATACAGTCGCAACAGTTACAGGATTCTTGTGTCAAGTATATTGGTGAAGTGATCGTCCAGTAAATTGTTTTCTCTGTCTCCATATGTTTTCTTTCCTTATTATTCGACAGAAGATTATGAGCAGAATTTGTTGTAAGATACACTCTGTTTCTGGATGTGGATAATATTAATGTTTTCTTCTGATATTTAGTAGTAGAATTCTTCATTGCTATGTTCCTAAATTGATCATTTCTTTTTCCTCTTCTTTCATCTCATTTAATTTTACTAGATCCAGTAATTTGCCTACCTTGACTTGTAAAGCTGTCTGTAGGATTTGTTTTTGATTAAATCTCAGTTTGTGACTCCATTGCCCATGGTTCCTTTCTCTTCTCTTACCAATTTTAAAATCCAAATTTTGAACCCATGAACTAGTCTAATATTCTCTTCAAACAAAGCTATATCAGACAGAGAGATCCCTCTCTGAGTCTTGGAGGGATAGATCCAAGACTCAAAGTGGTTTTGATGTTGCCTCTGTGACTGCCTTACAACCTTGGGCAAATTACAGAGTGCTAACAGAATGGCGACTCCACTGGGGAAAGTTCCCCAATAGTACATTTCAAAGCTCCAGATCTGATCACTGATGGTGGACAGTGACCAGACACAAGAAGGATGAGATCATTCACCTAGCGACTCCAATCAGGTCCAGACAGTGCCAACTCAAAGACTCCACTGGAGGAAGAACCTGAAGCATGGCCAAGCAGCCTAGAAAGACCAAGTACTCAAGCTCAAATTGCATTCAAGACATCTTTGGTTTTATCTGCAATCATGTCTTGTCTTTTTCTAAGCCTGATCAAAATTATATTGTTGAAGATTACTTTGACCATCAGTTAATTGAAGAGTCTCAAGAGATCATATCCCCAATTGTAGATTATGTACATGCTCATACACATGTGCACATCCCAGATGCATCTGTAGAAAGCCTAGTGAGACATAAGCCTCCTGCTTTATCTCCTACTCTTGCAAAACCTCTGGATGGTTGTAAGCCCCTTGCTTCATCTCCTGTGCTTGCAAAAATCCCATACCAATATCAGCCTCTAAATTTGCCTCCCATTCTCCATGACC
>ML855271.1:2110-19025 GCA_009831015.1 Picea engelmannii | reverse complement strand
GGGAAAACCTTTCTTTTTCATTATATCGAATTTCACCATTCGCCATACAATATATACAATATTTTTAGGTATTCCATAGATACCAAAACCCTAATCCCTTAATCCGGGATTAATTTACAAATCAGCTAAAAATAGCAAAATCCGCTAAAAATAGCAAAAACCGCTAATCCCTTAATCCGGGATCGTCAGACGCAGTCGTCGTATCTGACGCACCCACACACACACACATGCAAAGAATATAACACATACCCAACAACCAAGAATACCACCAAGAGATACTAGAAGGTGGGGTGCATATCTTAGGCTAGATAAAGCTAGAGAGAGAGACCAAGAATCACCCCAGAAGATGCACCTTCCTTTCCTGCAACTCTAGCACCAATCTTGCGTTATACTTTATTCAGAAAATGAGTGAAGTGTGTACAAATGAGCTCAAGCGCCTCCTATTTATAGTGGTTCTCGTCGCCTATCTGGGATGACTTGTCCTTCTAGAAGTTAATACTTTAATATTAACTATTTTACTGAGTTGACTTATCTTCTAGAGTTTTTACACATCAGTTTAATATTTCTCTAGCTTCCAAAATATTCTATTCTAGTCAAAGGTTACACATGGAGGTTAATACCTCCCACATCTACCATAATATCAAAACTCCCTCCTAGATAGTGAGGTATTAACTGTAATGGTCTGTGTTAGCACATGGGAGTCACACTCTGACTTATAGGAGTGCAATCACAGTACCCATCAAAGTTCAAAATACAGATTTATAAAGTGATGGAAAATGAATGAGGAAAACTTGAAAGGTGATGTCACTCACAGTTTTACTCTATGCAATGCATACAAGCAAATGGGGTTTTGAATAACTTATGTCCAAGTTTAGATATCAAAATGAGAATACGGAAGAATTAAAACAAGAGTGAATCATTCCTATCATCTACAACAGGTAGTGACACACATGTGAGAATGAAACTCTGAAAACAAGAACCTCATATAATCAAAGAAATAGAAATTCTGATAAGTTTGCAAATTTATAACAATTGATCATCTACTAAAATAAACCACAAGATAGTCTACTAAAACCTTCAATATACTGCAACCAGAATCAGAGCATAAATGAGATGAAAGAAAGATAGACTTCTAATATCCAAAAAATATCCCAAGTCTTGATACATACAACCAGAGGAAAACATTGTTGTCTAACAGTCTACATTATGAGCCTTTGTACATTCATTCCAACCTCCTCAATGATTTATAATGTCTCCCTTATATCTTAGGTTGTCAATGACATCTTTACAATTTGAATTCCCCCTCTTCCATAGGATTCTAGACCTTGGAGATAGGTGGCAACAGTCAAAGAGACAAGAATCCAACAAACTGCTAATTTTCAGGAAATTGTTGGAAGTCATTAATAAATTGTTTCCAACTCACTGCATGAGGTCTTTAATGGAGCTAAAACTTAGGTGCAGGTGTCCCTTAGAATCTAACTGATCTTTGAGAAGTCGTTCTAACACTCCTTGACAGGTGGAAATAGTCAAACAAGGCGAATATCCAACAACTATGGAAAACATAGAGTTTGCAACGCTACTTGTAGCACACTGGTTTTTTAATTATATATCTCGAATGCCAAACTAGGTTGGGCTGAAATTTGGACAGCAAGTCAATGACATTATCATTATCCTCCGTAAAAAAATTTAAAAAATCTCACATCACCGTTTTGTAGTTATGATCAAATATTTAGATGTGTCTTCTACAAGAAATGAGTTCACAACACCTCTATCAGCAAGCTCACAATGCTTGTGGCAGTTCGCAGCGCCAAGAGAAAATAAGCAGCCACACTCCTTTCCTGGTCTCCAAACAAAACAAAAAATCTCATGGAGTACCTGATGGCTATGAGGTTGATGCTGGTAATTTCAGATTTGCACCTAGACGTCTACAAGTTGCCTAACCTCCAACCCTCATCCAATACAGTTTGCAGCGCCAATCATCAGTTCACAGCACCACAAAGAGAAACAACCACTCAACCCTTTCCAGAGCTTAAAGCAAGGTGGAAAATTTCATAGAGTACCTGGTAACCTGGAGTTGAATGTTGATACCTTCATATTTGCGCAGGGACTCCTAAAAGTGGTCTAACCGCCAACTATCCTCTGCAACCAGTTCACAGCAGAGTTCGCAGCACCAAACTACAAACCAATTTGACAGCATGAATGGGTAAAATAACAGCTAGAGATACTTCACACATCTTATGGAACTGAAATGTCAAGGTGATGATGGTGATTAGAAAGATGTGATTGATGAAAACTAACACTCCTTGTCATGATGAATAAAACTCGACCAAGAACACAACCACAAGATCCAAAGAAAAAGACTAAAATGACTTTTGATTCCCCCCATGACTCTAATTGATAACATATGGCTCCACAAGGGATGGCATGCTCCCTATGAGCTGCCAAGAACATGTAGTTTCAATGGCCTTATCCATGGGATATGGAGTCATCTGTGCAACCAACCTCTGTAACACTTCCAAAATCTGCCACTTGTTCAAGGAAACTAATAAACATGTTGCAAACAAACCTCATACTGCAAATCTGATCACATAGTGCAAGCTGAAGAAAAACAAATGCTTGGGAGGCGAGCTTATTTCCTATGCTATCCTACCTCTAACCAGATCTGCAACTTGCTCAAGTAAATGAAAATTTCCACAACAACCATTCAAATAACTTTAGGACTGAAAGAATCCCATCTTTGCCACTAATCAATAGATAATAACATAAATATAACAAAAATGATATAAACTTATTCAGAAAATCATACTCACCCACAAAGACCATTGAAATAACGAAATCCAAAAGATATGACTCCAATAACGTTGCTACTAGATCCTCAAAACCAAGATCAGAAACATGTTGATTCAGAAAAGATAATTGCCCATGCATACATTCCCCTTTTCTTGAAAATAGATGACCTTCATGTTCTTTCGTGAGCATCTCTTGATCATCAAGAATGATAGTTTCCTCTTCATAAAAATGGTCGTATGATAATTGTATAGCGGGATTTAAAGAATCATGATTATGATCAGCTAAGAATATATATTTATCTATACAATAATCCTTTAATGCATGCTCAAAATGATTTGGAAACTGATCATAAGCATGATGTACATCCTAATCCATAGAAAAATCTGAAAAAAACTGTCAAATGATGTCCCAAATCTGAATTATACTCACATTCTTCTTGATGTCCCAAATATGAATTATACTCACATTCTTCTTGCTGTCCCAAATCTAAATAATACTCACATTCTTCTTGTTGTTCTTGTGCATGCAAATTTTCAAGGTAAGCCTGATCTCGAATTCTTTTGCAAGCTCGAATGTTCTCCTCGACTTCCTCTGCATCTTCAAACAACTATCTTAATGATGAGGATTTCATTTCTCTAAGGAGAAGGACAAGATATGAATGTTGAGCTGCTACATAGTACACCATGGCAGCAGTCTCGGAAGGCTAGATTTCCAATGGCATGCTATGATAAAAATTGTAAAATCTCATGTTGAAGACATCCAGAACTTCTTACTCCTCTCTCCACAAAACATTAAAATCATCCAGGTATTGATCAAAGGACTTATTCTCACCCCAATACTTTAAAAATGCATTACATAACTCAATCCAAGAACCAAGAGAATCATCTCCCAAACCCTTAAACCACAAAGTAGCATCCCCAAACAAGGTTTTGGAAAACAACCTCATGGTAACATCTTCATGTACTATCTCAAACTGATCAACAAAGTTCTCAAAGGCTCCCAAATGCCTCTCGACAGTAATATGACCCTCTCTAGAAAAACGAGGAAGATACGCAAATAAATTAAGAGGGTAAGGATGAAGATGAGATGGTAGTCGTAAAGGTCTAAACATTTTCTCTCTGATTCTAGTTTGGACAACAGTGGGATAAAAATGAGGTTTAACAAGTTGATTGCAAGGCTCAACAATGATATTAGTAGGTGATAAGATCTTAGAATATAATGAATCAATTTCATCATCCTCATGATTACAAGGATGGGCATGATCAGGAAGGATTGAGATATAAACCTCATTATTCTCAATAGGCTGAGGTGAGGAGACATGATCAACATCTACAACACATGCATAATGGAGACCTTCTTATTCCAAGGAAGGATATATAAATGAATGTCGATGATCATTAGAGTACACAAAGCAAAGGATAATCATTCTTATATGTAAAGGGAAAGACAGAAATGAATTAATGAAAAATAACAAAATCTCATGGAGAAAACTAATGAACTGATACCTGGATTTTCCCTTCCATATTTTCATCTTTCTGTCAGTAGGATCCTTCCTCCAGTGGATTCTTTGATTGTGGAGTCTCCAGGTAGATAATTACAGTCAATTTATGTGTCGCTCTCTTGTCTACCATCAAGAGTTGGATCTATGCCATTCTCCCAGGGAATCTTGCTTCACACTCCGCTCCCCGACAATGACGTAAAAAATGTTAGCACATGGGAGTCACACTCTGACTACCAGGAGCGTAAGCCCAGTACCCATCAAAGTTCAAAATACATATTAATAAAGTGATGGCAAATGAATGAGGAAAACTCGAAAGGTGGTGTCACTCACAGTTTTACTCTATGCAATACATACATGAAAATGGGGTTTTGAATAACTTCAGTCCAAGTTTAGATATCAAAATGAGCAGATGGAAGACTTAAAAGAAGAGTGAATCATGTCTATCATCTACAACAAGTAGTGACACACATGTAAGAATGAAACTCTGAAAACAAGAACCTCATATAATCAAAGAAAAAGAAATCCTGATAAGTTTGCAAATTTATCACAATTGATCATCAACTAAAATAAACCACAAGCTAGTCTACTAAAACCTTCAATAGACTACAACCAAAATCAAAGCATAAATGAGATTAAAGAAAGATAGACTTCTATTATCCAAAAAATGTCCCAAGTCTTGATACATACAACCAGAGGAAAACATTGTTGTCTAACAGTCTACAGTATGAGCCTTTGTACATTCATTCCAACCTCCTCAATGATTTCTAATACCTCTCTTATATCCTATGTTTTTAATGACAAATGTACAATTCGAATTCCCTCTCTTGCATAGGATTCTAGACCTTGAAGATAGGTGGAAACGGTCAAAGAGACAAGAATCCAACAAGCTACTAATTTTCTGGAAATTGTTGGAAGTCATTAATAAATTGTTTCCAACTCACTGCATGAGGTATTTAATGGAGATAAAACTTAGGTACAGGTGTCCCTTAGCATCTAACTGATCTCTGAGAAGTCATTCAAACCCTCCTTGATAGGTGGAAATAGTCAAACAAGGCGAATATACAACAACTATGCAAAACAGAGAGTTTGCAGCGCCACTTGCAACGCACTGGTGTTTTAATTATATCTCTCGAATGCCAAACTGGGTCAGGCTGGAATTTGGACAGCAAGTCAATGAAATTATCATTATCCTCCACAAAAAAATTCAGAAAAAAATACACATCATCATTTTGGAGTTATGATCAAATATTTAGACGCATTTGTTACAAGAAATGAGTTCGCAATGCCTCTATTAGCGAGTTCACAACGCTTGTGACAGTTCATGGCGCCAAGAGAAAACAAGCAACCACACTCCTTTCCTAGCCTCCAAACAAGACAAAAAATCTCATGGTGTACATGATGGCTATGAGGTTGATGCTGGTAATTTCAAATTTTCACCCAAATGCATGCAAGATTCCTAACCTCCAACCCTCATCCAAGACAATTCGCAGCACCAATCATCAGTTCACAACGCCACAAAGAGAAACAAGCACTCAGCCCTTTCCATACCTTAAAGCAAGGTGTAAAATTTCGTAGACTACCTGGTAACCTGGAGCTGAATGTTGATACCTTCAAATTTGCACAGGGACGCCTACAAGTGGTCTAACCGCCAACTATCCTCTGCAACCAGTTCACAACGAAGTTTGTAGCGCCAAACCACAAACTGATTTGACAGCATGAATGGGTAAAATAACAGTTAGAGATACTTCACACAAATTATGGAACTAAAATGTCAAGGTGATGATTGTGATTAGAAGGATGTGATTGATGAAAACTAACACTCCTTGTCATGATGACTAAAATTTGACCAAGGACACAACCACAAGATCCAAAGAAAAAAACTAAAATGACTTTTGATTCCCCCCACAACTCTATGTGATAACAGTCTCAAACACATCCATCCATTTCACATGGTATGGGAAAGGCTCACATAGTCTTGCAGAACATTCTATAGGTAGCATCATCATAGCCGCACAAGCTATCTCATGATTATGTATATCAAGTCACGAGAATCATCATCACTATTAGTATCATCTGGTAGCATTCTGGCATCAAAACATATCATCTTCTGCATCATCTCTTGAGGACATACTTCATCTGATAAATCATGCATGATGTTGAATAAGTCATGTGTTGGACTTATCACACTCAATAGAGTGTCTCGCATAAGTCACTCATTAAATAGAGTGATATAGGGACCATTCTTCCTATCATGGTCATTGCATGTGACACGGGAAGAATGACAGTTCCAACATATGTTGAAAGCCACACCATGGCCTACGAAGAGCATTCTTCCCACTCTAGTCACTACTGTGAACTCAAGAAGAATGATTTTCTTATACCATTTCCCCCCCTCTAACCACTATTGTGAACTCAAGGAAAATGTTTGTCTTGTACCAATCTCCCCACTCTAGTCATTGTTGTGAACTCAGGGAGATGAACCATTCTACCTATTTGGTAAAAGCCTCGAGAAAATAGTTGTCCTTAACCATTATACCTGTCTGATCAATGCCCCAGGAGAATAGTTGTCCATGGTACATCAACAATCTTTTCTGCTTGAACCATTCTCCACCTAGAGAATGTTTGTCCACCATCACATTGACTATCCATGATTCCATATATCAACACTCCCTCCCAACTAAGGAATTCATATACTCCTTTTCAACAAAGGGAGGGTATCTCCAAAAGTCCTAGTTTGTCCCTCAAGTATGCAAACTTTATCTTGGACAGAGATTTTGTCAAAATATCAATTATTTTCTCATCTGTGGAGATGTACTGGAGAATCACTTCTCCCTTCTGGAATTTATCACGGATAAAATAGTACTTGATCTCAATATGCTTTGACTTTTCATGGAACAGGGGATTCTCTGAAAGCTTCACACAAATCAAATTATCAGAATATATCACAGTTGAATTCAACACTTGATCAAATAGTCCAAAAATCAGCTTACAGATCCATACTGCTTCTATACAAGCATCACAAGTTGAAATATACTATGCTTCTGTAGTGTTGAGTGCAACATACTTATGTTTCCTGCTAGCCCATGATATCATATAAGATCACAAACTAAAACATATACCAAAATTACTCTTTATGTCATATGCACTCCCTGCCTAATCTGAATCAGTAAATCCATGCAATTGTACGTCATTGTTTGAGGCATTTTTCAAACCATAATTTAGTGTCCCGGGAAGATATCTCAAAATGTGTTTTACAACTATCCAATGCTCATGTCTAGGTTCCACCTGGAACTCGCTCAACGTGTTCATAGAAAATAAAATGTTTGGCTGGGTATTCACCAAATACATCAATGAGCCAATCAATTGTTGGTACATGGACGACTCTACTGGGTTATAATCAAAGTCTCTCAACTTCTTCATATATGTCACCATGGGAGTTTCCATGGATTTGCAATCCATCATACAAACTTATGAAGGATCTTTACAACATACTTCCCTTTCCCCAGGAATATTTCACCACACTTCTTCCATACTTCTAGTCTCGAATAATAATGCATGAGACCAAGATCCTTGATATCGAATTCAGAGGCTAACTCCCTCTTACATTGAATAATGAGAGGATTCACACTTGTCATAAACAAATCATCAACATACAGTAGTAGGATCATGGGTGCATCATTCACACCCTTGTAATAAAGGTTTGGATCAGCATAGCTCTTGGAAAATCCAAGTCTCATCAAGTAACTATCAATTCATGCATACCAAGCTCTTGGAGCTTGCTTGAGTCCATACAAGGCCTTCTTTAATCTGCATACATGGGTTTCTCTCGGGTGTACCTCAAAACCTTGAGGTTTCTCTATGTATACTTCTTCCTCAATTACGCCATTAAGAAAAGTGATCTTTACATCCATTTGATATAAACTCCAACCCTTGGATGTTGCAAGAGATATGATGGCTCTAATAGAGGTGTATATAGCAACTAGAGAAAACGTATCATCATAGTATTCTCCCTCCATCTGGGAGAACCCTCTAGCCACCAATCTTGACTTGTATTTATCGATACTCGCATCTACTGCATGCTTTATCTTGTAAACCCACTTTGAAGTGACTACAAACTTTCCTTCAGGTCTAGACACAATTTCCCATACATAATTTTCCAAAATGGATTGATATCATAGCTTCCTTCCATTCTTTCTTCTTGACTGCTTCTTCAAAGGTGGAAGGTTCTCCCTATGCATATACAATCTTGGGAGCTACAAGTTATTCATCATGGACATCATCTGAATGATTCTGCATCGATCTGTTTAAAGTTGTATCCTCATATAAGGTGACATTTCTGCTAGTTTCAATCCTCTGGTGACTAGGAAAACTATGTTCTACACATCTATCATGATCTTGGTTGCTTCTTCCCATAGATGCATTGGTAATTATTGATCATGGATCATGGCTTTTAATACTTCCATTATTGTACGGTTCTTTCTTTCTTCTACACCATTATGTTGAGGATTGTAGGGAGTAGTGAGCTCCCTCTTAATCCTGACCTCTTTGCAGAATGTCTTGAAGTCATCTGAGGTGTACTCTGCTTCATTATCGAACCTCAAGATCTTTATTTTATTTTCGAATAAGGTTTCCACAAGTGCTTGAATTTCTCAAACTTACTAAATATTTCAATTTTTTCTTTCAAGAAACAAATGCAAGTTTTATGTGAGAAATCATCAATAAAAGAAACATAGTATACATACCAGCTTAGTGAGGAGGTTGGCATTGGTCCACACACATCTGAGTGAATGATGTCAAAAAATCCTTTTGCTTTACATGCTTCCTTTAGAATTGGTACTTGGTGAGATCACCTGCCTCACCACTTGATGGAGTCATCTTCTCTATGTTTGCAACTGTCACTATAGCCCCTTCTTAGAGATATCACATGTGACCTACCCGTAACAAGAAAAACAAGAGAAAAAGTATTTCCAATAGAATTTTGATAAGAACACATCTATGGTAACAAGGATGGTAGTCATCATAGGATTACCAAGGTGACCTTCCTGGGAGAAAAACAAGAAATATCTCCTAGAGGAGATGTTAGTTCATTTTGCAAACAAGTGAAATAAGCATCTATATCAATAGTACTTACATGCAACCAAGTATACCTAGCAGTAATAGAACCTTTCAAATATTGATGTCACAACTATAGTGTTTACTTGTACTGTAGCAACTATCAAACTTGATATGTGCAAATTGAAACTTAACAATTTGATCAATCAAACCTGGAACCTAGAGCCTCAACTGCTAGGAAGGGTGCACTTGTTCCTCTGAATGTAATGAATCCAATATCACTTCTTTGACAAGCTCTCTTGTACATCCCCTACAAACACACTCATGCTTTGCTAGATGATATAACTTGAAAAGCATATACAAGTGCATACCTTTGAAATTTGTAGCATCGTTCAACTTGTCTTCTAATATGAAACTAGACACCATATTGACAAGAAGAGGTTAGAAACTGAATCAAAAAGGTTCAATGATTAGAACAAGATAGAAACCCTAAAATTTCAAATTTAACCACAAAATCAATTTGACCAAAAGTCAACCTTTGACTTTGAATTTGACCAAGAACTCAAACTTGAGGTTTTTGTTGGCTGAGGGAACCAAAGGGTGCACTAGGCTAGGGCGCACTAGAATACCCAAAAATTAGGTCCAACGCTTCACTGAAAGTGGCCAAGAATTTAGGTTAGGGTTTGTTGTCGCTCCAAGCTCAAAAACCCTAGTTGCAACTGATGTTATAATGATCTTGACAAATAATTGTCGGTCTTCCTTCCAGTGGTTAGGCTATTCTAAAGGTAGTGTGGGCCCAGAAAAGGTTAAAATATTTAATGTGCTCATTTTAATCATAGACAATATCACTATTGTCACCCAACCATAGGCATGCAGCCACCCCCGAGCACCTTAACCTTTGCTAGATAGAATGATTTTCGAAAGCCACACTAGAACCAATAGATAAACCCTAGCTGCAACAGTAGCACAGGATGGAACCAGAAACACCATCCAACTATAGCAACAACACAAGACAAGGAGAGAGAACCTCCTCCAAGGGTATCGTACAAGAGAGAGAGTCTCCACAACCACATAACAAGAACAATACTCAACTGCAACAATTTTTGTTTCACTTCTTCCCCAAATTTTCACCTTCAAGAAATCCACCAATATACTCCAAGATGTCACCAAGAATACCACCAAGAGATACTAGAAGGTAGGGTGCATATCTTAGGCTAGATAACACTAGAGAGAAAGAGACCAAGGATCACCCTAGAAGATGCACTTTCCTTTCTTGCAACTGCAACTCCGAACTTGCGTTATACTTTACTAAGAGAGTGAGTGAAGTGTGTACAAATGAGCTCAAGTGCCTCCTATTTATAGTGGTTCTTGTCACCTGTAATGAACCTCAAATTTGCCATAAAAAAAATTAAAAAATCTATGGAACATTAATCTACAATTTCATTAACCGATTTGTAGTTAAGAAGAGGAATTATGTAATCCCAATATTAATCTCTATGAGGTATCTTATAATATGACTAACAAACGATGACGTTTATGCCCAGCCTAATCTCACTATGAACAGAAATCTTAAAAGAATAACCCTCTACAATTTTAACAACTCCCTTCAGACCCAAAATTATTCTAATACTCACATATATATATATATATATATATATATATATATATATATATATATATATATAGTATATCAGACTTAGGACTTATGGTCCTAATCTCTCTTTTAAACATGAATTCTATACTTGTGCGCAAGTTTATCTTATTTACCTTGGAACAAAATTCGTATACCACTTATAAAGTAACGGGGTCGGGATTATACCCCTTAGTAGAATATAGGTGACTTAACATAAGATCCCTGGCATCATTTGATATGGTCCACATCATCGAACAGATTTCTTTATGGATTATTGGTGGTTAGTGATCTTCCAGTCATCATTTACATAAAGGTTTTGGTAACAAAAATCTTTCATTGATCCTCGTTTAACTCTGTATTAACTAAATGATGTCTCAACGAAGTCTCATTTGAACGGCGTGTTAACGGAAATGAAATAGTTGGAATGAACATGTTCCAACTAGTCGTGTCACGAAGGGACTGTTATTAACTTCACGTTTTCTTGATATGGGAAGAAGGGTTTACTTGTCATAAAGGAGTTAAAGCTCTGCACCTGCTATTAATGGAGGTCAAGGAAGGTTGTCGACTTGGAGGGCGTTACCCGGTGGAACATACACAGCTATCCGTCCTCCCTGGTAAGTTTACGATACTAATGTATTCTAGTAATTAAACGAAACTAGGGTTTTCATTACAGTGGAAGAACCCTCCTATTGAAATTCTTATTATGACTTTAAATTAAGTCTCCCTGTTATCGTTATTCCTTGTAACTTTCTGGATTGTTCCTGCTCCTGGGTAATTAGATTATTCTGTTGTTTGGTACTCAATCTTTCTAAAAGGGGTTCGACATTCTGCCTCCTTGTTTCTATTTTTCAAAGAATTCGCACCTCCAAGATTTCTTGTAAGTACTTTACCCTTAGGGTTTCGTCGTTCCCTTACAGACTCTACAGTTCCTCTATTCATATGTATTGAGGCCTGGTGTTTAACTTCAGTGAGGCTACGTGGGGTTTTTAGTCTAAAGTTGAATGTCCACACTATGTATTGCATATTATATTGCATTTCTTTCTTTCTTTTTGTAAAGGATGAATCCAACCTTCCATATTTTTCATCAGACCCTTAGTTGGTCTTTACGAATATAATGCTTCCTTAATGGCTATTGCATTCCTATCCGGCACAAATAAAAAAATTGACTTCTGTGTTTCGAACAGTTTGTTAGAAACCCTACGGCATATAATATTTGATTTTGTGAAACTTCTTGAATTAAGTATGTCTCCTACTATTATTATCGTTGTTTGTGGGTATTATACGCCATTGAAGTATGGTAAAAATTCAGTAAGAAGGTTAATCTCTGTATTTAGCGTTGATTTATAAATACCCTCTTCAATATGGACAGTCGGTTCAGGGTAGGTTTTAATCTCAACATTAACATATAGCATTTGTTCTGTGTGTAACGTTTGCACGATTCCTTCGGCCTGTTCACACAGCACGTCTTATGCACTTCGTATTTTAAATGTTAGCACTATTTGTTTTATTTCATTTCATAAAGAAATTGATTTATACGCTTTTGGTACCAACACTAATGATGGGACCCTGTTGTTGCGAGGGTACCCATTAGGAAGTCCCTGGACCATCCTCTCCTTGGCCTAGGACATCTATCCAACCAAAACGTGACAAGGGAAGGACGCCAGATATCCAAGTCATGATTTAAGTACCACTCTGAATTAAACTCTTTCTGTCATTTATCATTATGTTGAAAGTTTCATCCATCTTACTTATGTTATATAATACTAATGTAAATTTGTAATTCCTTGCAGGGACTTCAACCGTGCACAAATCTGGATGCAGGCTCCTGTCAATTACACAAAAGGTATTCGGGTTTCAATTCGTCGCTCTTAAATGAGTGCCCTAGGTTTTCTATGAACTGATACGATTCTAAACCAGAAGGTTGACATTGTGGCACAAGAGTCCATTCAAAAGATAGCCCATTCTTTTAGCTCTGTATCTTTAAATTTAATCCGAAGGCATAAGTATCATAACCTTATTCTTGTATAATTGATTGAATCGCATAAGTTAGAATATCGTTGCATTTTAAAAGTTGTATATTCGATTTTAGGGTGGAAATATGAACAGTCGATTCTTGACTAGCAATAGATCTGTTATAAGAGTGATTC
This sequence comes from Picea engelmannii, assembly GCA_009831015.1. NCBI lineage: Eukaryota > Viridiplantae > Streptophyta > Pinopsida > Pinales > Pinaceae > Picea > Picea engelmannii. The sequence goes on along the minus strand of ML855271.1, from coordinate 5,902 downwards.
TGGAATGGATATCAACATGCATCTATGAACAATTATTCTGTCTTGATTCTTTTCTTTGGATCTTATGGAGAAATTCGACGATTTCTTGTTTAGTCTTGTAGCTTTACTTATTTTGCATTATCTCAGATTTTTCGTTTATTATCTATTTGTCTATTCATTTACCTTTAATAATAATTTCCTTTCCAGGTCTCTCATTTTGATTTTTGCATGCTATTTATTGTCTGTCGTTATATATATTCCAGAAATTCCACTAAGACTTAGACTGTTGTCTTCTATTGTATTTTAATATCTGTTGGATCTTCAGTCTAACCCCACAGTCATGCGTTGTATGGAATTAAACTTATGTATCTCCAAAGATTTGTATTTCTTTAAATCAAATCTCAACTAAATAGAAAGATAGAATATCAAACTTTTGTGCAGGCATATACGTATATATTTATATAATATATATAACACTATATGAATGTTCAATGCTATCCTTACCTTACATCGATATTATGTGAGTGTTATGACTATGTATGATTCTTTACAGTAAGATACGAGTGTATAATTACTTTCTATTCTGGCACTTATATAAACACAGGGTTTATACTATCCAAAAATAGATTCAGACTGACTTTGTTTTAAACTAGAAACATTCCAGCATGTTCGCATAATTCAGATTCTACTCAAAATTTGGATGTACAAGCAGTTTTTAATCGAAATATGAAACTAAACTAGTAGGGGGTTTATCCTACATTTGTTCCCAACCATTCGTAGTTTAACTCTCAGCCATAATTCACACAGTATTATGCTAGCTCTACTCCTTCAGTCATTTACATCAAAACTATTCTTAATAAAAGGGAAATTCAACAGAAATGATTCACCCAGTAATATATAGATGTATTCTGACATCCATTTAAAACAAGAGATATGTAATCCAAAAAAGGGTAGATGAACATATCTGAACCAACTCGTTGAAAAAAAAAGGGAACAGCCATGTTCCTCCCAACCTTAGAATAGAACAACCAATGTCACTTGCTCCATTCACCCCCTAGCTTGACCATGAATCCATGAGGGCGAACTCAGAACTCCCCTCAGCAATAGTCCTTCCGCTTCGATAACTTCTCCTTGTCTCACACTCACAAAATCAGTGTTCATAACAGCAAGAGATAATTATCCCTTTTTCCAGCATACTAGGCAGTGTCCTGCCTCCTCCCATATGTTATGTATCAAAAGCCATTTTTTCCTAGGTCTTTTTCCCCCTTGGGAATATTCGCAGCTTTCCAAATCCCTAATTTTCAGGGGCTGCCAATGGCCAAATTCTTGATTTTCCACTTGTAACAATCAACCCTAAGGTAGTTCCAACATGTTCCCCACTCATCCCGACTCATGGAGTCATGGTCAACTGATTTTAACATGGTTGTTCCATTTGTCCATCAACAATAATTATAAAATATTTTGTTTCATACAAGTGTCATAGTCAAATAGTTAGTTGGGTCAAATCAGATCTTTGCCCAACAGTCATAATCATCAATTACAATTAACTAAATTCGGAATTCGGAATTGCCATAAATGACAAAAATTTTCCAATTTCGAATTTACCAAAAATGGAAATAATTTCCTAAGAACATTCAAACTTAAAAATAATTTATTTTTGGGGATGTTACATCACCTGTCTAGCTGACTTATCCTTCTAGAAGCTAATACTTTAATATTAATTATTTTACTGAGTCGACTTGTCTTCTAGGGTTTTTACACATCCGTTTAGGATTTCTCTGGCTTCCAAAATATTCTATTTTAGTCAAAGGTTGCACATGGAGATTAATACCTCCCACAACTACCATAATATCAACACTTACCTCATCTCAATTAGTCATGGGAGATGTTGAAAAAAAACTATGTGTTCTCTCTAAGCTTGACATTTTGAATACAACCCATAAACACAAGATGAGTATGGGTTTCCATACAAACCAAATCATAAACACAAATACTAAATCCAAATGGATTATCGTTACAAAACTATTTTCCATGTGTGTTAAGTGAAAGTATGTTAAAATAAATCGTTTACCTTGAGTGAGAGAAGTAAACAAGCCCAACATGATTTTAATGGGAATGATAAATCAATTTTGGAATGACTTACATATCAACGCAATAAAACTTAAAATAAATTTTGTAATTTCTAAATAGCAGAAAGATCAACTCACCTAACTGTGAAAACGGTGATTGCAGAAGGAGTCTCTAGATGACAAAAATATATGAGACTAAACCCGAGTCTCTAGATGGCAAAAATATATGAGACTAAACCCTATGTGTCTCATAGCAAAACAAATGTACGGTTATTTTCATTGTGTAACTATAGAAAATGCTTTGAGTCTGAATTGGTTGATGAGCCATATTCAAGGAGGATAGTAGTTTTAGGTAGAAGGACCGTCAATTCTCTCCAGCGCCAAGACGTGGCACTTACTTAGTTATTGCTTAGTGGAATATGAGCGTTCAACTACATGGTTTATCGATAGTTAATTACCATGACGTTGATCAAGTAACTCTTATACATAACTCTTGAAGTGACGTGGATCAAGTCGACGTTGTAAAAGTGGTTAATACTTTGTGTATTGAGTGAAGAACCTAGTACGAGTTTGATATGGCATTCAAGGCAAAGTTATGGCTCATATCCTTTGTCATATATATAAACTAGTAATGTGACATGGGATTAGGAATTCAGTGATGTAATTTTATATTTGTTCATAATCTTTGATTTTTTTCTTATTAATATATATATGAATATGAATATGTCGTGAAGTGAATGTGGAAAGAAGATCTTCATATTCCTGAAATATGGTTTTTCTCTAGATTAGGAATTCAATCATGTAATTTTATATTTGTTCATAATCTTTGATTTTTTTTCTTATTAATATATATATGATTATGAATATGTCGTGAAGTGATTGTGGAAAGAAGATCTTCATATTCCTGAAATATGGTTTTTCTTCTAGAGATGGGAAGGCTTTGGCCTATACTTATGTTTAAATGATTTTCACAGAGGATTTACGCTTTTTGTTATTATTACCATGACTAGGTTATGGTCACAGATCTTGGTTTTAGAAATTGGGTCATCTTTAATTATGGTTATAGATCTTGGTTTTAGACATTGGACCATTTGTTAAGTATATACTTACGTTTAAATGATTTTTACAGAGGATTTAGGTTTTTTGTCATTATTACCATGACTAGGTTATGATCATAGATCTTGGTTTTAGAAATTGGGTCATTTTTAATTATGGTTTTAGATTTTGGTTTTAGATATTGGACCATTATGTTTAAATGATTTTCACAAAGGATTTAGGTTTTTTGTCATTATTACCATGACTAGGTTATGGTCACAAATCTTGGTTTTAGAAATTGGATCATCTTTAATTATGGTTATAGATATTGGACCATTTGTTAAGTATAGGATGATATATATTTTTAGCAAATTTAATTTAATTTTATTTGGAGATTGTTTTTTTACCTTACAAGTACACATAAAGTAAATCTATTGATGTGCAATCATTTAATCTTTCCTCAAGTTTTGCACTCTAAAAAAAAGTAAGTTTTCACCTTTAGAGATTTGATTCCTCTTGATAAATCCGAGATTAAAATTGATTTATGTTGATTTAATACATTAATATTAAAGTATTAAAATATATTAATATTATAAAATATATTAGTATATTAAAAAATATTAATATATTTTTTAATATATTACAACCCGTAGTCATTGTATTGTTTTCATGATCTATTAATTGAAGTGAAGGAAAATCTAAACAAAAC
>ML855270.1:17292-28393 GCA_009831015.1 Picea engelmannii | reverse complement strand
ATTATTCAGATGATGGAGTAGCAGACAGGGGAGCAACCCCAAAGAGATATACCCTTTTCCATTAATGTCAAAGGGGGAGAGATAGTCACATTGATGTGGAGAGATGAACATTGATGAGGAGCAATGATCACATAGGGAGCATGAGCATTGACATGTCCAAGTGTTTCCATCAATGCCAAAGGGGGACGTTGTTGTACTATTTTCTCATTGATGTCAAATGGTTGATGTCAAGTATTGTCATAGTGATGTGTTTGTATCATTGATGTATTTATTGTTGGATTATGTGGTCATTGTTATAATTGATGTCAAAGGGTTGATGGAAAGTGGTTTCATAATGATGTGTTGTCATTGGAAGTTTTAATGTCATGTCATGGTCGATAGGAAGTACCAAATGGATGAACTCCAAAGTGGTCACCTTATGGTTAAAAACTTCATGGGAAGACACTTTGTGAAGTCCAAATGGTTAAGTGGTTTAGTCATCCTAGATATGTGGTTAAGGGACCAAAGTTTGTTTGAGGTATAAAGTAATGGAGATCAGCGAATTTGCAAGTGACACTATTCTATATGGATAGTGTTTGTCATGTCGTTTCCGGTGATATGTGGAACATCACATAACTCCTCACGATTAGAGAGTTATGGCCATGTGAAGTTGGAGAACCCTCATGAGTTATCTAGAATCCCCTAGAAGGTCAAAGAAGTCAATTTATTCTAGAAGCTCCTAGAAGAATTTGACCAGTCAAAGTGGTTACTCATGGGTTAAGTGGTTGCAACAAGAAAACAATTAAAAATAAATTAGTTGCAACTAGAAGTGGTGGGCTTACTATTTGTGGATAAAGTGGTTGTAAGTGGACAAGTGGTTAAAAGTGGGTTATCCCTAAAAGAAGAAAGTTGGGTAAAGTTGGTTAAAAGATAACCCCTAGAAGAAGCTACTTGGAGAGTATAAATAAGAGAGCAAGGGTATCTTATGTTGATGAATATTTTGAGCATATTGAAGATCTATTTTTGGTGAAAAGTTCATTGCAAGTACTCATGGACGCATCAGAAGTTCTACAAGTTTGAGGTAGCAAGGAAGTTTGACGGTGTAAGTTTCAGAGGTTAAGAAAAACCTAGTTTTATGAATCTGTATGCGAGCTGCAGTGGGCCAGGTCACGTACATACACGTGCTACATAAGGCCAATGCATGTACATACACTTGTAGAACAAACACAGGACACAAATATTTAAAAAATCTAAGAAAATCTTGAGTAGATGCTAGTGCCAGGTACCTGACGTCTGAAGCAAGTTCCCAAGATATCATTCTACAGGTTCATATCTTCTACATACATTCTGGTATGGTTATATGTAGTCTTGATGCTTATGTTTACTCATGGTATGGTAAATTCTTGAGGCATTCTTGGTATGGTTGTTGTTGTTAAATCTGGATATGGTATATGTTGGCTAGTGGATTGAGTGAGCAACACTCTAATGTATGGTACAATTATGTTATGGTTCCTATAGATCACAACCTTGAGCTACTTGTACTTGGTTAAGGGATATGTATGATCATGTATGTATGGCACAAGTTGGTTGCAATGACAAGTTGGATGTAGTGACAGGTTACTGGGGGATGTGACAGAGGCAGGAAAGTTTCAGAAGTGCAGAATAATGGATGCACTAGTTTTTTGAAGGTGTATGTAGGCTGACAGTGGAGGAGGTCGCGTACATATGCATGTTGCAGTATAGACAGGTCGTGAACATACGCGTGCTACAATATAGATAGGTCGCATACATGTTGACATATTTTTTTCTGTCTACAAGCTAAGTCTTGTACTTAAGGGTTGGATTCCTCACATCTCGGTTGGTGCTGAGATACGCAGGTTGGGTCTTGCATTGAGATTTGGTGCTCTTTTTCAATTAGTGCTGATAAACCCTAAGGATTGTAGTCTCTTGTAACACATAATACAAAAAACTTACACATATATTTGGTTTTCTTTGTGTTTATTGTGGTGATGATTTAATGTTCTCTATTATTCATGAATGTTATTGTTACATGGAAATAGCTAAATATAAATGAATAATATATTTTAAGTAGGTGCTAACTAAAGTTTTGAAAGAGTTGTCACACTGATTCACCCCCCCCCTCTCAGTTTGGTCGGTGTGTTCAACATGTATATTCCAAGAGCTAATTTGACTTCCTAGTCTACCTTGAGGATTACTCTTTAAATTTGAGTGAGGGTTTGATCCAATTCTGGTCACATATTGAAGATATTTTTTACAAGTCATGAGATGTATGGGCTGCTCTATCTGAATGAAAATTCATGAAGTTCTTAGTTGTAGATATGGATTGATATTTGTGGCAGAACACATGTTCCCATTGAGTATACCATGATAATCCTTAAATATAGGAAAGTGTCTCTTTTTCTTTGAGCTCCATTCACTTCATATTAACAAAATGGTCCATACTGTGATGGTTTTTGGGGAGACTTGTGGGTTAAAATAAAATGCATAACATATACTCAGCAAATTAAATCAACTCTCGTATAACCCTTCTTCCTTCACACCCTATGTGCATATGTATATCTATATACAAATCTAAAAGGGTGAGCATATTCTGAAATAAAAGGGAAGTTGAAAGCACTATTAATAGTGTGGGAAGTACAAGTAAACTCATTGAGGCTATGGACGCATGCTAGCAGCAGAGCTATGATTGTATGGTACCAAGGAAACTTCACCAAGGCTATGGATGCTCATTGGAAACAAAGTCATGTCGGTAAAAGAGAGATGAGGAACCGACTTATGTAGATGTTTGCTTGCTATGAAAAGTGAAAACCCATGGTCAAACCAAAACCAATCTGAATTGTGCAGATGGTAAAATAATTAACCTCACTAATTGGATCTTTGGAAAGGGTATTTTAGATTACAAGTACTAGAAATATTGGATTATATCTTTTAGAAATTCAACATCATTGTGGTACCCATAATTATTGGAAAATTGTCTACAGTTTGTTGAGATTATCTTTAAAATTCAGATATGAAGCAAAGTCCCTAGAATTCTATTGACAAAGATAATTGGTTCTTATAGTGAGTCACCATTTGTTGAGGCCACAACAACCTCCCTTTACTTTTACTTTTATAAGAAAAAGGAAAGGACCCCCCTACTAAAAATTTCAACTCTAATACTAGATCCTCTACTGCTCTAGCCTAATGTTAGTTTCTTGTCTACCTTGATGGAGTTGGGGGTTTGATCTTGATTTATGATTGTATTTGATGTAGGTTCATTATCTATTTTTATCTTATGATTTTAAATGTCTTCATAATGCTTCTTAACCTATGATTTTAATTGACATTTGTATGATGGAATTGACACATTAAGTTTGGACCTTTTTCAGATTCCAAAGTGATTGATGATTCTATGTGGCTAACATATTCATCTTTATACTCTCATATATTGATCAAATCTTAAATTTAATCACAAGGTCACTAATCCTTTCTATGTGTTGGAGATTAAGTGCATGCAACTATCATGAGATTTATCTACAACATTCCAGATCATAGACAATTTTCTTTGAGAAACCTATCCTTTTCATTTTCTCAATTTTGAGAACAAAATTAGTACTTATTCATAAGTTTACTTAAAGGAAATGAATATAATGTTTATGGTATATTGTCAAGTCTCCTTTTAATTGCATGGCTAATCTCATTCTTTTGTTTTGTAGGAGCAAGTTTGCAGGGCCACTTCATGTACGTGAATGATCCAACCTTGAGATGGATGTGGAGGAATCTCTTGATCCTTATCTAGAACCTTGACCTTGACCCTTACCAGGTTTCCCCTTTGCGAGAAGAAAATTACCTTGGATTACTATTTCCATGAGGTCTTAATCTTCCAAGGCTATTGGATCCATCTTTCCTATAGACCTGTCCATTAGCCTCTTCAAATGGATCTCTACCAGGTTCCTCTTTTAGTCTTTTATATCTATGGAAACCTAGGCCCAAGGCCTATTGAAATATCCCCTTCTTTTCTTTAATTATTTTCTCTAAACAAATCTCATAGATGGATTATGCTCGTCGAGAGATTTATAACGAATGTTACCATACTTAAATCTGAGTTACATATCAAAAGTTATGGCATCTCGGAGTTTCCAAGCCTTCATTCACCCTTTCACACCATTACCTTGTGGCATCCACTTGGATTCCTACCTCTTCTGTCGATATGAGGTGGCATTGATGTGTCACCCAAAACCTTTCCTCGTCGTCATTAGGATCTATCCCAACACTTCTATCCCATTCCTCGACCACTTCTCCCAAAGATGACCCCCTTAGGCCTTTTTATCGTCGGAGCTTCATCACTTGAGCACTTTGACCACTCTGCTCCATCCTTCGATGATGACACCCTCCTCTGAAGATCCAAAAAATCTCAGACGTTAGAGATTAATGACCCTGATCTCATCGGTGCCTTGAAGTAATTCGACAGTTAACACCCGTCTCCCTAGCTGGCACCTCGAACATGTGGCACTGCCAAAACTTACCACCCAACATGACATGTGTCACACATGACTCAACGCCAACCTATCCCAAAAATCCAAATCACCTTAACGTGTGGCATGTCACTCACATGACACATGGTCCCATCGTCAGCTTGGCACATGGAATGACATGGTTATACATGTCATGACTTGACACCATGGCTTATTCAACCAGGTGTTGACACCTATCCTCATCATCGCCGTGATTTATTCACTACATATATTTGAGTCTTCCGACTCCATTCCTCGATGACGACACCATCAGACCTTATAATTGTCGTAGTTCCATAACACCCTGTACTCAATCACTCTGACGAATCCATCCTCTAATGAATGTCTAATATTTCTCAGGATACAGATTCAATGACTAAGATTCAAAGTGATGACCTTAAGGCTTCAACGTTCAACTGGGCCCACTCTAGTTCCACATAATCACAAGCTGAAATGTATCAACCCTTGGGACACCCTAGTTGCAATGCTAACATCCTAGTCACTCTGATCGCCACATTGGCATCCTCATCCCCATGATGTCACTCTCCTCCCTCTACAACCCTCCTCCAACGAATGGTCTAGATCTAGTTTCTCGTTGAATCGACGATTGTCAATGGCTCTGGGTATTCTTTGGCATCAGACCCCATTTCTCCCTAGCACTTGGATGTTCTGATGACCTCCCCCCTCACTAATGGTAAATATCTTGTTCTCAGAAAAACCAACGACTCTCATTAGTCCAGAGCCTCCCCATCAAAACTCCATTGCATCCAACTCTTGGCTACCCTGATGACCATAGGAACCCAACGATTGTCATCGGAAAGGAGTGCTACAAAATGGTTATGATGTGGAATGGACCGAACCGATGACCATTGGAGCCCAATGATCATCATCGGGAAGGAAGATGTTGCGGAGTAAAATGCGATAGAATAATTAAGGATCAACGATCCAAGTTCAGTCACAAACAAATCAAAGGTTGTTGAGAACCAATTTTAAAACAACCATATCCAGAGCTACATGTGTCAGAATTGGACCCATGATACCTCATTGGAAAGGTATCTGACAGAGGAATGTAATGGTGGAGCTCTCAAGGCCAAAAACATGATAGAATATGTTATAAAATTCAAAGAACAATAGGCCAAGAATTTGTGGGGAAAATGATTGTGCAATCTTCAAACATCCATATCTCAGGCTACAGACAACAAAATCAGGATTGAGATAGCTCGTTGGAAAGTTGGAGGAGATAAGAAAAATATGGTATGGTAAATATCAGTAGATTGAGAGAAAAAATTCTTCAAAAATATAGAACACAAAGCAGACCTAAATGTACTCAAAAAATGGGTTATGCGTGTTCAAGTAGTTATAAATCAAGCTATAGGAGTCAAAATCGAACAACAAGAGAACAATTGAAAGCTAAGACAAAAAAATAAGCCAAAATGATCTTGTTAAACAACTTAACTCTAGAAATGCCTAGAACGACTCAAGGAACAAAAGACAACACCTGCGAGCCAAGTCGATAATATTTTTTAATGAATATCATTTGAAAACTGCCTTAGGGAAAAAATAATCACTCATGAGTCTTTTCAGCTTCTCTTTGTAATGCTCATGTGTTTATTTTTGAAAATACAATAAATTTGAAATGAGAGATAAGAAGTGGAAGGAAAACGTAACGAACAATCACTAGAACTGAACAATATCCTCTTGTCTTATAAAAGAGAACTCATTGGATGTAAGAAGGCACTTTTTCCCTATGTAAATGCAAGATGGTACTATTACTTCAGAGTGAATAAAGAGGAGAAGGCATTTTGAATTTATAATCGTTTGCAAATGCTTGTGGGAGTATTCTACACTTGTATTTGTAGTTTAAGTTTTTTGGGTACTGATCATGCAAACTATTTATGTTCTTAATATTTAGAATTCTTATTTTGTTGTGATTTCCAATGAGTGCAGGGATAATGTTACAGGTCTCCTCTTCAACTATTTGAGATGATATCTACACTATTATTAATCTAACATACGTTTGGCTGCCATGAACTATTTTTTTTGTCCAAGTATCATTTTATGTTGTGATCATCTATTGGCTTTGCTCCTGCGGGATAGGTTAGAATTAGTTAGGTTAGATTAGTTTTCTTTCAATTTATATTAGACTTAGGATTAATTAGAACTCTTTGGGGGATATTTTTTTTTCTTTCCCCTATTTCTTCTTTTAATTTTTCATCACAACGAGGCCCACATACTTGTCGAAAATGCTACACCAAACGAGAGTAGGTCTAATTGGGACCTGCCATCAAGTGTTCTTCTCTACCTACTTGACAGGCCATTTGGACCCGTCAACACATGGAATCAATCATGTTATTGGGTAGGGATTATACTGTCACCGGGTTGTCTCCTTGCATGATTTCCATGGACCATTTCTCCCATTGTTATCAAGCTTTGATAAAAGGAAACAAACTTGCATAAAGGAAAATAATCATTATGAAAATGAAACACACTTCTAAATAATAAATAAAAATCAATCGACAACAATAAACTCTCCATTCTTCCGAAGCAAGCCCATACTCTATAGAATAAAGTGTTGATGTTGATCTACAACATAACTAAATTAATCTAATTGTTGTAAACTAAACTAAACTACATAAATTATAAGACTAGGATCTACATTAAAACAACATATGATAAAATTGTGATTCATTCCATCATAATTTCAACGTTTCTCTATGAGTCTTCTTCTAGAATAAAGAAGGCACTCTTATTTATACATAAAATTGTTTTGAAACTGAAATAACAAATAATAAATTCAGGTCCACTAATTTCTCCTAGATCCTCAAGTTTCTCATGTGGTTACAACCATTTGCTAAAAATTAGCTCATAATATCTCAAAGATATTTACTAACAACTCACAACTAATCTCATCAAAAGCTACAAGATTCTTTCCATATCCAAGATATTTGAATGGTGATCCCAAATCCATAGAAAATTTTCAATGGTTGAAGAGGAAATTCAAATTTGGTTGTATGAATTTGGAGAGAGTGGTGAAATCCGCATTGTTACAGGATCCACATGTTCCTGTAATTACTAGCAAACTAACCCAGTTTTAAAAGATAAGTGAGAATATGTTATTTTTCTAATATTTAATCATAAGTTTACTTAAAATACTAAACGAAATGCATTGAAAAATACCTCGAACCAAATCCCACATAAAGCATTAAAATGGACTGAATACAAGGTTACAGGAGAGTAAAAAAGGTTTAAAAATCAAGGGAAAAGGTTGTGAAAAGATAGTAAATTTTTCAACTCAACATTCCCCCCAAATGAATATGTTGCATGTACTCATGCAACCCTGTAACTCATGCAACTAAATCCTCATGAACTTGTGTGATTAGGTCTCCGTCTGAAAAATTGGGTAATAAGTTGTCTCGATTTGATTAAGAAAATAACACCTTGAAAACCTTAAAGAGAAAACACTGGTAGAAAGACTTGAGTTACAACTAAGCTTCCTGTGGTTGGTTCTTGTGTAACAACCACAAGTTTTGTAATTGTTGGTTCTTGTGTGGCGACACTTAGCTCTTGAAATTGTTCTTTTTCTACTGCAACAAAAAAATCTCACCCTTTTGAAATGTTTTTGTGTTGACTTCTCTTATTGTTTGTGGCAGGAGATGAAGTATTAATACCTAAGGAAACAAGATACATCCATAATGATAATGGTTTCCATTTACACTTGTTGTGTGGAGGTGAAAACTTCTCCCAAACAACTATGCATCAATTGTAATCCCAATGCTACCAAAAAACTTCTCTATAACCATGCATCATATGTATGTAAAATGTTGTCAAAGAGAATTATCTTTAATGTTGCCTCAATTCTACCTCAAATGTTGTTATAAGGCTCCCATAAACTACCCAAAAATTGTTGTTCTTAATGCTCCGTAAATGTTGAGTATATTTTTAGGATGGTATGATTGCTTTTCTCCTTTTGGTTGCCACAAAATCACTCAATTACTAGACCACAATGATGTTTAAAAACTATTGGAACCGCATCATGTATTTTATACCACAATTGTGGATGTAGGTCTAAACAAGTGCTATTGGTTTTCCCACTCAAGGTGCCACACGAGATCAAGACAAAAGGTTATTTACTGTTGTCAAAACACCACCATAGGATTGATAAACAACCAATATATATTAAACATTGACATGGGTTCTGGAGATTTTTGGTAGGCATGTATGTTTCACTTCAGTGCCCCTCTCCACCAAAAATCATGAAGACCCAATTCATGGTTCGTAAGATATAGGAAAAAGTATTGTAGGTGACGGTTTATGATTTCTCTAAAATTATGAACTGGATTTGTGATAAAACAAAATTGGATATGTTCATCTCACTATGGTGCTTTTCTCCTCCAAAATTTGTGGATACCAAGTTCACGGATTTTAAGATATGGTGAAATCATTTCTCTGCTCCAAACATATACCAAGTCACAGAGTCTCCATCTTATGATTTACTGACTTCAGCTATACTTTGCAAATCCTTTCCATAAGAATGTAACTACATCATAAAAAGAATCCCTAGGGAAATTAGCAATTGCCTTTCAATGCATAATAAATATGAGAATTTCCAATAATGAGATAGCCAAGGATAGGACCAAATATCTCCCCAATAAATTAATTTCCTTTGAAGAGAGAAATGATTGTGGTAGATAATCCAAAAACAAACAAGAACCTATAATTTCCTTTCAAGAATCACCCGTTTGATGCATTGTATTTAGAGTAAGTAGTTTCTGAAAAGATATATCACGGTGAACCATTGTGCTGACACTTTCTATTGTCAAAGTCAACTAAAAACATGCATAGGCCAATGCAACAACAAATTAAAAGTTTTCATTTCCTATTCCCCTCCAAATCCAAAAGTTGTCGGTTATTGTGCATGATTTCTTTAAAATTATGAACCGGGTTTGTGAGAAATTTGGTGGGTTTGTTCATCTCATTGTAGTGCTTTTCTCCTTCAAAATTTGTGGATACCCAGTTCATGGATTTTAAGATATGATGAAATCATTTTTCTGCTCCAAGCATAGATCAAGTCATGAAGTATCCTTCTAATGCTCTACTCACTTCAACTTCACTTTGAAAATCCTTTCCATAAGAATGCAGCTACATTAGAAAAACAATCCCAAAGGAAATTAACAATTTCCTTTGAATGCACAATAAATATGAGAATTTACAACAATGAGATAGCCAAGGATAGGACCAAATATCTCCCAAAAAGTTTAATTTCATTTGAAGAGATAAAATATTGTGGTAGACAATCCCAAAACAAACAAGAACCTATAATTTCCTTTCAGGAATCACCTGTTTGATGCACCATATTTAGAGTAAGTAGCTTCTGAAAAGATCTATCATGGTGAACCATTGTGCCAACACTTTCTACGATCAAAGTTAGCTCAAAACATGCATAGGACAAAGTAGTAGAAAAACAAAATTTTTCATTTCCTAATCCCCTTCAAATCCAAAATTTGTACATGACTGGACTCAAAAGAGTGATCCCAGTAAATCTGTTCAAAAGGAGGAATGAAAAACGCATCCCTACAAGTTTTTATTTTTATTTTTTTATGAATAGAGCAATGAGGCCAAAGTAAGTGCAGAGTCACCAACAAAAGGATAAGATTTCAAGATTGATGGCATGGCAGCGAAGATGAAGGAAAGCAAACAAGGCCAATGATTAAAGCATATTGTCAATGGTAAAATATTTGCATGGAAGACTAGAAGGGAGAAAACTTTGAAAAAGTCGAAAATATCTGTGAAGAAGTACTAAAATATGCCTAAATTTGGAGACAGATCTTCAACAGTTAAGAAAACCTATATGTCTCTTTAAAAAAAAATTTCAAGCCACCCTAATTGTCAAGGGAAACATTGCACAGTCCTGAAACATATATCCACCAAAAAGCAGATCAAATAATGAAACTTGTTACAGGTTTCCACAAGAAATGAAATGGATAACCTTAAGCTTGAATATATTTAGCTCCATCCTTTCCATGGAATTTCTTTGTAGGATCAACATTGCCCAAACTTGTGACATTGATGCATCCACTTTGTGAAATTGTTGTTTCATCCAATTCAAAATGGAACGATTTGTTTATGAAGAGAGTGCTCCCTTTGGTGAGAGTTTAATGCATTCAGAGGCTACATTCTTCATTATCCCAAGTAGGTCAGACCCAATATGGAAATACAATGGGTTGGGCATGAGTTTGTTGGTGAATTCACATCGATCTCAAACATACCAACCATTCCTTCTCATTGATTTCTCATTATTCTCCATCTCTTCAATATTGAATGAGAGATCAATATTGTTAAGTTTTTCAACCCTCCAAGTGTCCACCTCTAATGCGATATTCACATGGGAAGGCCAACTTAGCAGTGGTTTATTGGAATCAATTGCATGTAACCGTCGATCCATCTTATCTGTTGGTTGTTGTTGAAAAAGAATAATAATGCATGTTAACATACCCTAAATAAAATGCACCAAGACTCCAACAAATATAGTGGCCATCCATTCTATCAGGCTAACCATAAGAGGAATAAAAACAATAATATCTATTCTCTGCAACATATATTCCTCCTAA
>ML855270.1:2069-16013 GCA_009831015.1 Picea engelmannii | reverse complement strand
TGAGTGAAATTATTGCATGGATTGGGGATGGCTGGAGCATAAAAAGTATGAAAGTCTTTTAAAGGAAATTAAATTGGAGTTATGATGTGTAGTAGGTCATAAACAAAATATTTGGCTTTAAGGTCGATCACTTATGAAAATGAAACTTCATAAACTTCAACATTATTTTGGAGTTGGGAATAGGAAAATGAATGACATACCATGGTGAAATAATAGATCTTCTTTAAGGATTTATTTTTCATCAATGGTAGTGATGGAATTGTGGATGTGGCAATGGAACTGGATTCCCTTTGATAGTGATCTTCATATCAACTCTTCATTTTTCCTTGATCTCAATCCATCTTAAAAAAAAATGGTGTTGTTGGCTAGTAGTTGGAACACGCCCATAGCAAGCTCCTAGGAACTTGAGCTTCAAACATGGTTAATTTAACATCGCATAGTGTCACACTTTCTTTGTTGGATGTCTAATTATATGCCCTTGTTCATAATAATTTTGTCTTCAAAATCACTTCGTTCATCATGGATTGACCTTCTGGATCCTTTCGGGACCTGCAAAAAATCTTAACACTTACTTGCAATAAAAGGTGAGATGATGGAGGAAGAAATGTGATCATTCTTTCTTCTTCCAAGATATATGCAAAACAATCACAAACAATGCATATACAACAAATCCAAAGAATGATAAAAGAAGAAAAACACAATTTTTTACCTATTCAGGAGTGTTAGCTAGCTATACCACTCGATAGTGTTTTGTTGATAAAATATTTGTTTAATGTTTGATTAGAGTGATTACAAAGCCAAATTAAAGTAGAATCATAGGGATATCTCCAGTAGAAATAGGTATTCAAAGTGATTTAAAATTATGTGTCAAACATGTTGTCGAAAAACCTACTTAGTTTTAAAAATATTTTGATTTGATATCTCAAAATTGCTAATAAAGATTTGAGAGTTAGAGTTTAACAATGTTGTTTTTTAGGACATCAAAATGAAGTGTTTCAAGTTGTTATGTAAAAATGACTTCATTTGACCCCTCAAATAATGAGTGTCTCAACTATGTCTTTAGTAATTTTACAAATTCAATTTGCTACAAGAACGTGAAAACATGTTATTTTTCCTAAAATGTGATTTTAGGTATATGAAATTTTTGGTGAATGTGTTTATGATGTTGTAATGATTGTTATAAATTATGATCCAAAATAGGACTTTAGTGAATAAATGTTTTATTAAATAAAACATTAATGTAAAATGACACTTGCACGCTCACGTGATTATGTGAGGTGTCCAAGTTAGTTTTAGTCAGTTCTAGTTAACCATATTTTTAGTTATAGTTTTTGGGGTATTTAAACCTATTCACTATTCTATTTGAGATGGAATTTTGGCCCTTATCCCTCACGTTTATTGTTGTAGTATTTTCTTTGATCAATAAAAGTTATGTGCCTAAGGACACTTTGTCAAAGTGGTATCAGAGTAGTTTATTGGGAGATGTTGAAGAAGATGATGAAGGAGTTTTGAAGAGGTTGTGAACATCAGAATATTAACGATCAATTTTTGTTTCCTATCTTTTTTATGAGGGAAAAATCAAGATTGAATTCAAGAGCATGTGTATATTGGTATTTATTTGTGTTGATGGATAATGTTTTTGATTGAATCTCGGATCATTTCTATATTTTAGTGGTTTACTTGAGATGTTCTCCTCTAAACAAATTGCATCTTAGTTCATATTTTTCAACCCACTATGGATGGACAATTTGTTTAAAAGAATCCTTGACCTGGTAGAAGTCTCAACTTGGTAATTTATTGAAAAAAACTTGATTTTCATAAATAAATAAAATGACCTCATCCTCCATTATCAAATCTTAGTGTTCTCTTGAAATGAAACCCTAAGTGTGAGCATTGAATTGATTGGATCCATGCAATTGAGCATTGAATTGATTGGATCCATGCAATTGAGCATCGAATGACCCTTGACTTTTTGCTAGCATCCTTGTTTCAAAGAACAATAGAAGTTTGCTTCAAAATAAATTTTGTTGCAACGGAAGCATGGTAACTCACGACCCACGTGTGATCCTCACGGCTTGTATGTAAGGGCATGTTAATCCAATTCGGTGTATCTGATCCACAAATAAACAAAAGAGAATGACCCCCAAATTGTGGGAGCGTTGGCACGCGTAGAAGGATCCCCGATTTTGGCATAGTTGTGACATGTACAAAAGAGAAGGAATGTTAGCACAACATAATCATTTTTGTAAACTTCTTTCTAATAAATTCGTTTTATGAAGTGTGAAGGCAAGATATTTATTTGTAAGAATAAAATCTAAAATTTGCATTGAGTGGTAAAAGTAATTATGAAGTGCAGATAAAGCAAAGTGAGATTGTAAGCTAACACAAGTAAGGTTAAAAAAATTATTTTTATAAATTATAAGGAGAACACATCAATTTGTATTATTAATAGTGTTGATTAGAGCAAAATAAAGCTCAATCAAACACTTACTAGGTCAAATCCAAGTCCCAATAGATCTCTTTACCTGGTTTATGGTATATGGTGTGTGGTGTGTACTTGTAATGTCCCCACTTTGGGACATCATCACAGTGCAGATATTTATGATGACCAGAGTAGCCAGATGGAAGTTATAGCGAGTACATGGGTATTTGAGAGGCATTGTGGGGTCAAGCTTGCATTTCTCATCATATTCCATCATTATGATCCATTCTGCACAGGTTGGCTTTGGTTCCATTTCATTTCGATGATTTCCATGATTTTGACTATTTTGAGCTATAAGTCAATGAAATTCACTGAAGAGGTCATTTTGGGCACATTACTTGGAGGAACCTCTCAGTGTAATATCTCATTGGAATCGGGAGGAGCAACACTATAGGATGGGATGGCTAGAAGTGACTTTCAGCAGCTAGGGAAGCCACAAGGAGAGATAAGGAGATTTTCAGAGCTAAAAAGGGTAATTAATTAATTAAAGTGATTTAATTAATTAATTAAATATTAATAAAATCAAAGTCACTTTGGAGGGACAAGGTGAGCCAAAAAGTATAAAGGAAAGGCAAGGGCCTCTTCTCATTCATTCATGTATGTTTATTAGTTTGATATCTGGCTTTAGCTAGTGAGCCCATCTCTTGGGGGTTTTGAGGGTTTTGACTTAACAAACCCTAGAGGACGATTCGGTGGTGAAAGATTCCACCTAGATTGTCCCAAGCTTGGTCTCGGAGATGAAATACTCTCCCACACCATTATAGTCAGATCTACATCAGTGCAGGAGGTTCTACACAGCCACAGGCATAGGAAGAGGAGGAGGGCGCACCATTGGGGGTTTCCAGCAAGGGGGGCACACCATCCTTGGCGAGAGATTCACTGTAGGATATTGGCAGGGCCGTTGAGGATTCTATCACTTGGGTTTTCATTACAGGGCCTTGGACATCAGATCTAGTGCTTTCTGAGATAGTTTTATGGCTCAGATTATTTCTTGAGCAGTGGGGCGAATTGAAGAGAAGGAGGGCATTTTTGAGATCCAGATCTAGTCTGTTTGGAGGGGTTACACTTTAGATCTGACCCTGAGACTTCACCTAGTGAATTGTAGTGTCCCGATCTATATTTCTGGAGAGTTTCAGAGCATTTGGAGGCCTCCTTCAGCAGGGCCGAATTATCTAGGGCTTCAGTCATCCAGTGGGGTGCATCATTCAGTGGGGGATTTCAGATCTACAGAAATTGAGAGGGATCTTGGAGATTTGGGAACTTGGGTTGTTCTTACCATCACCCGATCTATCAATTGGCATATTTCTTAGGGTGATTGGACACTTTTGGCAACAGGGCTGAGTTATTGAGGGTTTCAGCCTTCTATTGGAGCGTGGCATTCTTCAACTGGAGAGTTTGGCATTCTGATCTGCTTGTATTGATCTTCATTTCTTATTCAGCCTTAGGAGGCATATTTTGTATTAGTGGGAACATTTTTTAGTAGCTCTTATCTATTGTCTATCTTCTTGGCCATCTATTGAGCATTCCAGATCGGCATCTTCATTGTAGCAGGTTTCTCTATTTTTTGAATAAAGAAGAATTGAGATGTTTTGGCTTATCTATCTTATTGCATATGGTTGAGGTATGTTCCATGGTTATCTCTTTCTGTTATTTGCTACATACACACATATAAACACATCTAAAAAGTAGATCAACAAAGTGTTTGACAAAATACCACAACCAGGAAAAAGTTTTTAAAAGACCCCAAAACAGTGACGATCCTTGCATAATGGCTTGGGATCATTACAATGGTATCAGAGCTTAAATCCTGCAAACCTGAGGGGTATTTATGGATAGTTGGAAGGAAATGGATAGGATAGCCATTGAGATGACATGCTTGGAGATAATGTATTTCAGCCTTAGCGATGAACATAGGGCTCTGATAACCTTTCTTCAGTATGTAGCCTTTAGAAATCCCAGTTGGAGCGAAGAGGATATTTTAGAGGGGATCATCATAGCAGATAAAAAGAAAAAATAAGCAGCTAGATGGTGGGAAGAACAGAGAAAGCCCACACCCATTAGGAGCACGCAACCTTGCCACAGTTGCAAGGGACCATGGGAACTAGATCATAGGTACAGGGGTAAGGATCAGGAGCGCATTATTGAGGCATGTCACGACAGTGATGATGAGGTGTGTGAGGATGGAGCGTTATATGTGGATTCAGAGCAGTCAGATGATGACAGTGACTCTTGCACAAAGGCTAGTGATAGTGACTCTACCTCAAAGGATAGTGATGACGACTCTTGCATAGAGGCTAGTGATGCTTGCACGCTTGAGGAGGGTGATGACCCTTTTGTAGTGGATATGCAGTAGGATGGACAGGACAATAGCACCGGTGCCTCAGCAGACATATCACATACCATTGATGACCTTATGCCTCAACAGAGTGATGACACTAGTGAGGATTCACACGTGTTAGCACCTAGAGATGATGAGCTTCCTATGGGGGCTGTGACACATCTGTCACATGTTCAGTGGTAGCAATCGTCCCTCGGCGAACAGCCGCTCTCACCAGGATCTTCTCTTTCCACGGCCCATAGAACTCAATGGTTCTCCTCTCTTCCTATCGGATTCTCTGCACCCACAGTTCACTCCTTTCTATCCTCTTTTCCTGTGCTCGGGGGGATCGGGACTTCGCCTCTCGTGCTACCAACCACTCGGGATTTCAACTCCCGATACCCGATGCACCGAGATGCCGAGACTCACGATCCCGTGGTTTCGCTTCTCGCGAGTTCAGATTTACTTCACTTTGACTTCCGAGACCCGAGTCGCCGATACCCGAGTATCGCTGCCTCGTCTCCTCGCGAATTCGCGACTTATGAGACCAGTCGCTTGGCTCTTCAACTCCCGAGACCCGATGTCCTGAGATCACGTGTCACCTGTCCCTCCGAAAAATCGACGGCTCCCACGGAATCTGGGAATCGCTACTCGCGATATCGACGTGCATGCAACTCTTGCACTCGCCAACCCCGATATGCCGATATGCAATGGCAAGAGGGTTCTACTTGCGCTTGAAGGTTAACTCTCTCCAAGAAGTTCGAGTCGTCGATTCTCTTCCCCCTGAAGAGTCCTCTTGCTCCGAAGCTTCTCCCGTTCGAGGCTTCTCCTGGGTCTGTTCCACAATACTTGTAAGGAACTCTCCCTCCTGATATTTCACCAACTTTCCACTCAGAATCACTCTGATTTCAATTCTTCCATAAAATCACATATGCAGCATATGAAAGAAATATGTAACAAGAAGCAAATATGTAAAGGCATAATGCCAACAGCACACAGAGAATAAACACATCCATGGAATTTAATCAAGGCTTTCCTATTCTCCTCTTCCTAGGCTTGCCTCTGAGTCTTCAATCAAACTTGTTCTTCACCTGCACGGTTCGAATAACTCAACACAACTTCTGGGCAAACAAAGATGAGAGTTTAACTGTCTAGCCTCCTCAACGCACTCTATGCGGAGGAATTCCACTGCACTCTATGCAGGAATCTCTTGGCTTAGACAGAGGAACGATTGAAACTCATTCTCTCATTCCCTCAGATTTCGAACCTTCCATGCAATCACATATGCAGCATATAGACAATAGGAAAAACAAGAAGCAAATATGCAACAACATAATATCAACAACACACAGAGAATAATCATAGCCATGGAATTGAATCAAAGCTTTCCTATTAATTCAATATCTGTACATGGAGATCCTTCAACAGTTCTCTGAGTTGCTCTCTTCCTTCTCCTGAACGCTAATGCTGAATCCAATGCTAATCTGAATCAATAATACAAAGGAGGGTGCCTATATTCCATTTTCCCTCTCGAAAGCAAAACTGTCTAATCTAGACTTAATTAGCTTATCTACTTGCATTAAATCTAAATAAATGCTTCAGCTACCTAAGGACGAGAGCTTATCTGCTCAAGGTCCATTACAATATACAAGTGCACTTCATCACATCAATGCATTAATGTTTGGCGCAACCATTATCAAGGTAATATTCAAAAAGTGATTTGCTGGCTTGTCCAGCTGTCTCTCTCTCCACACGCTGGCTCGCTTGATGGGTTGTGGATGCTCCTGCATCATACTCCTCGGCTCAAAAGATTTCATGGGCTCCTGTCCATGAGCTCCTGCACGGTGTAACCATGCTTCTGTATGACTGCCTCTATTTCCCAGCTGGCATCCTCCACTGGGTGGTTCTTCCATTTCACTAGGTATTCAAAATACTGCTTCCGCCTGGTCTTCTTTCTTGCTCGCTTCTCCAGTATGCACTCCATCTGCGGTTCTTGTGCAGCTGGTAATTGTTTCTGCCACTGGATCACTAGTTCATCAGTTCTAGTTTCTGTATCCTTGGCCCTGTATGGGTATAAGTCCGAAATATTGAAAATCGGAGATATCCCGATGCCCTCTGGAAACTCAAGCTCATATGCATTCTCCCCAAACTTCCTCAGGACTCTGCATGGCCCGATTTTCTTCATCTTGAGCTTGTTATATGTTCCCCTTGGGAACCTTTCTTTCCTTAAGTGGGCCAGAACCATGTCCCCAACTTCAAACTGAAGTTGTCTCTTCCTCTGGTCGGCTCTGCACTTATATTCTTGGTTCGATCTCTACAATCGTTGCTTCACCTGCGTGTGAAGTTCCTGCATCGCCTCAGTGAATCTTTCCGCACTCACGCTGCTAGTCTCAGCTTGTTTTGACTCCCTGAGCTCAGACACTCCCCTCGACTATGTTCCATACAAAATTTGAAATGGACTCTTACCTGTACTCCGATTCACCGAATCGTTGTACGCGAATTCTGCTTGTGGTAGGATCTGATCCCAACTGGTGTGATGCTTCGTCACCAGGCTTCTTAACAGATCTCCCAGGCTCCTGTTGACCACCTCAGTCTGTCCATCGATCTGTGGATGGTAAGCAGAACTGAATGCCAGGTCAGTCCCTAGCTTCTTCCATAGTGTCCTCCAAAAGTGACCTATGAATTTCGTATCGCGATCCGAGACTATGCTTCTCGGCAATCCATGCAATCGCACAATCTCTTTGAAAAACAAGTTTGCGATGTGGGTCGCATCGCTGGTTTTATGACACAGAATAAAATGTGCCATTTTCGAAAACCTGTCCACCACCACAAAGATGGAATCAACCCCCCATTATGTTCTCGGCAAACCCAAAACAAAATCCATACTGATTGCTTCCCACGGCCTCTCAGGTATGGGCAATGGCTGATAGAACCCTGTGTTCTGCTTTCGGCCCTTCGCATGTTGACATATCCTGCATCTGTCAACAAACCATTTGACATCAGCGCGCATTCCCGGCCAGTAATATGATTCGCTCAGCTTGGCGAATGTTTTGTCATGTCCGAAATGACCTGCTAAGCCACCGCTGTGTTTTTCCTTCACTAAATTCTCCCTCATGGAGCAATCTGGAATGCACAGCTGATTGCCCCGAAATAGAAATCCTTCCTGGATCAGGTAGTCTATCCACGGACTCCGATCTCTAAGAACCGGATTCTCAGCTGCCTCGTATGCTTCTGCAAAATCTGCATCACCTACATACATGTCCTTTAAATTTTCAAAACCCAAGGTTTTGACTCTGAACTCCTGCAGCAACAAACATTTTCTGCTCAAGGCATCAGCTACTTTGTTAGCAGTTCCTGAAATGTGCTTTATCACAAACGTGAAATTCTGCATATACTCTACCCACTTCGCATGCTTCTGGTTCAACTTCTCCTGTTGACTCACGAACTGCAATGCATGATTATCACTGTACAAAACGAATTCCTTGGGTATCAAGTAATGTCTCCATTTCTTCAATGCCTGTATGGTGGCGTAGAAATCTTTGTCGTATGTGGAGTACTTCAGCTTTGCATCATCCAGCTTCTCGTTGTAGTATGCAACAGGTCTGTCATCTTGACTCAGGACCCCTTCGACAGCGTATCCACTGGCATCACACTTCACCTGAAATGTTTTCTGAAAATCTGGCAGCACCAGAATTGGCTGCTCGGTAATCTTCCGCTTCAACAGATTGAAGCTCCTCTCAGCCTCTGTTGTCCAATCAAAAACCTTATGCCGCTTCTTGACTGTGTCGATCATTGTTGCGCTAATTCCACTGAAATTCCGAATGAACTTTCGGTAGAAACTAGCCAAACCATGAAAGCTCCTTACCTCAAAAACATTTCTCGGCGATGGCCAATTCCTGATTACTTCCACCTTCTCAGGATCCATCTTCAATTCATTTTCCGAGATTACAAAACCCAAATAAATGAGTTCTGTCTGCATGAACGAGCATTTCTTCAAATTGATCAGCAGCTTCTCCTGCTGTAGCCTTTTCATCACAATGGCTAAATGTCTCAAGTGTTCAGCCCTGGTCTTGCTGAAAATTAATATGTCGTCCAAGTACACGACCACAAACTTACCGATGAATTCCCGCAGGACTTCATTCATCAGCCTCATAAAAGTGCTTGGCGCGTTTTTCAAGCCAAATGGCATGACCAACCATTCGTACAAACCCTCGTTTGTCTTGAATGTTGTCTTCCATTCATCTGCTTCTCTCATCCGGATCTGATGATATCCACTTTTGAGATCAATCTTCGAAAAATAATTTGCCCCACTTAGGCAATCCATCAAGTCATCCATCCTCGGCAGTGGAAATCTGTACCTGATGGTGATTTTATTTATCGCCCTGGAGTCTGTACACATTCTCCATCCTCCATCCTTCTTTGGACTCAGTACTGTCGGAACAACACATGGACTAAGACTTTCCCTCACTAGTCCTTTATCCTGCAGATCATGTACCTACCTTTTGACCTCCTCGTTCTCCTGAGGTGTCAACCTGTACGCTGCCTTATTTGGAAAACTTGCTCCGGGTATGAGGTCAATGTGGTGACTCACACTCCGCACCGGTGGCAACGAACGAGGTAGTTCGTCCACGATGATATCAGCGAACTCTCCCAGCAGTTCCTGAATCTCATCTGGAAAGTCATCCACTCTTGTACTTGTCAGGACAATTCTGGGTTTCTTGACAACAAAGAATTGTGGATCTTCATCCTTCTCCAACTCGGTGAGAAGTTCTTTTCCACTCATGAGAAGTATCGTGCTGCTCACTTCCGGCTTCACTTCCTTATCCTTTATCGGCAGCAGTGTGTGTGTTTTCCCATCCTTCTCCAAGGTGTATGTGTTCATCCTCCCATCATGAACCACATTTCTATCAAACTGCCATGGTCTACCCAATAATACATGACAGACATCCATGGGAATGACATCACACATAATTTTATCTTTATATTCACCCATTTTAAATTCAACCAAGCATTGTCTCGTAACACTTACTTGGTGTCCTTTCTGCATCCATGACACTTTGTACGAACTTGGGTGTCTGTTCGTCTTCAGCTCCAGCTTTTCCACCATCTCGGTTGAAACGAGGTTATCAGTACTTCCACTGTCCACTATGACCTTGCATTTCCAGCCCTTGGTCTTGCATGTGGTCTGGAACAGTCTGCATCTTTGCGTTGTGTTCTCCACCTCTTTCTTAGGCTTCAAGAGAACTTTGTGCACCGTCAGCGACCTCCCGCTTCCAGTGTCTTCACTCTCAGCATCATGCCTCTGCGCCTCTGTGATGTGAGCTTCACTTCTGTCCGTCTTCCTGTCTGGACAGTCAACAGCTTTGTGTCCGTCTTTACCACACGTAAAACATGTGACAATTCCTCCACGACCTCTTCCTCTACCTCGGGTACGAGGAATTACGTTGGCGTCAGCATATCCGCCACCCTGCTCAGTATGCTGCCTCCTCGGCTCAGCATATTATTGCCTTTGTTCAAATTGTGGTTGCCTCTGCTGTGAGGTACCACCTCTTTCAACTCTACCCTGAGGCTTTTGAGTTCTCTCTTGGGCAACCGTCTTGCCTCTGGGCTAGCTCCTGCCTCTCCCTCGCTGTCCCTGCTTGCGGCTCAGCTTCTCTTCGGCCTTCAGAGCCATCTGGTATGCATCCTCAACTGTTCGGATGGTCAGCATGCTCAATTCATATTGAATATCATACCTGAGACCATTCATGTATCTCGCCACCTTTTCATCATCACTTTCCCGATGACCAGCTCGAATGTTGAGTCTATAGAATTCTTCGGTGTATTCCCTCACCGTCATCAGCTTCTGTCTCAGGTTCTGCATTCGTCTGAACAGAGTGATCTGGTAGTCTCTCGGAATGAACTTCGCCTTCATCTTGGTGATCATCCGATCCCAGCTTTTGATCTTCTATTTGCCTTTGGAACGTCTGTCTGCCTACAATTCGTCCCACCATAAGGCTGCATGTCCTTTCAGCTTTGTAACTGCATGCCTTATCTTCTTGTCCTCTTCGATATCCTCATAATCGAAGTAGGTGTCGAGTGCTCGGATCCAATCCAGCAGCTCCTCAGCATTTAGACTTCCCTCATAGACGGGAATGTCCATCTTCGTCTTCGAGATCATCCTCGAAATGGCTCTGATCAACCTTTCTGTCGAGGCATCTTCTGCTGTGACCTCTTCTATGTCATGTCCATCTTCTTCTTCCACCTCAGAATCACTAAGATTCCCAGCGCCAGCTCCGCGCCTTTGGGTGGTCTACATTTCTTCGAGTCTCGCCCTGAGATCTCATATTTGACGTTCCATCTCTAGATTCCCTGCTGGCCTACCCCTCCTGCGGGCATCCCTATCCTCACGATCAGGTGACTGTCTCTCTCTTCGAGGCCGCATTATATCTCCTCTGTCTCTGCTTCAGAAAGCAAAGATACTCCCTCTCTGATACCACTTGGTAGAAACCGTCCCTTGGCGAACAACCGCTCTCACCAGGCTCTTCTCTTTCCACGGCCCGTAGAACTCAATGGTTCTCCTCTCTTCCTATCGGATTCTCTGCACCCACAGTTCACTCCTTTCTATCCTTTTTTCCTCTGCTCGGGGGGATAGGGACTTTGCCTCTCGCGCTACCAACCACTCGGGATTTCAACTCCCGATACCCGATGCACCGAGATGCCGAGAATCACAATCCTGTGGTTTTGCTTCTCGCGAGTTCAAATTTACTTCACTTTGACTTCCGAGGCCCGAGTCGTCGATACCCAAGTATCGCTGCCTCGTCTCCTCGCGAATTCGCGACTTATGAGACTAGTCACTTGGCTCTTCAACTCCCGAGACCCGATGTCCCGAGATCACGTGCCACCTGTCCCTCCGAAAAATCGACGGCTCCCACGGAATCTAGGAATCGCTACTCGCGATATCGACGTGCATGCAACTCTTGCACTCGCCAACCCCGATATGCCAATATGCAATGGCAAGAGGGTTCTACTTGCGCTTGAAGGTTAACTCTCTCCCAGAAGTTCGAGTCGTCGATTCTCTTCCTCCTGAAGAGTCCTCTTGCTCCGAAGCTTCTCCCGTTCGGGGCTTCTCCTGGGTCTGTTCCACAATACTTGTAAGGAACTCTCCCTCTTGAGCTTTCACCAACTTTCCACTCAGAATCACTCTGATTTCAATTCTTCCATAAAATCACATACGCAGCATATGAAAGAAATATGTAACAAGAAGCAAATATGCAAAGGCATAATGCCAACAGCACACAAAGAATAAACACATCCATGGAATTTAATCAAGTCTTTCCTATTCTCCTCTTCCTAGGCTTGCCTCTGAGTCTTCAATCAAACCTGTTCTTCACCTGCACGGTTCGAATAACTCAACACAACTTCTGGGCAAACAAAGATGAGAGTTTAATTGTCCAGCCTCCTCAACGCACTCTATGCGGAGGAATTCCACTGCACTCTATGCAGGAATCTCTTGGATTAGACAGAGGAATGATTGAAACTCATTCTCTCATTCCCTCATATTTTGAACCTGCCATGCAATCACATATGCAACATATAGACAATAGGAAAAACAAGAAGCAAATATGCAACAACATAATATCAACAACACACAGAGAATAATCACAGCCATGGAATTGAATCAAAGCTTTCCTATTAATTCAATATCTGTACATGGGGATCCTTCAACAGTTCTCTGAGTTGCTCTCTTCCTGCTCCTGAACGCTAATGCTGAATCCAATGCTAATCTGAATCAATAATACAAAGGAGGGTGCCTATATTCCGTTTTCCCTCTCGAAAGCAAAACTGTCTAATCTAGACTTAATTAGCTTATCTACTTGCATTAAATCTAAATAAATGCCTCAGCTACCTAAGGACGAGAGCTTATCTGCTCAAGGTCCGTTACAATATACAAGTGCGCTTCATCACATCAATGCATTAATGTTTGGCGCAACCATTATCAAGGTAATATTCAAAAAGTGATTTGCTGGCTTGTCCAGCTGTCTCTCTCTCCACACGCTGGCTTGCTTAATGGGTTGTGGATGCTCCTGCATCATTCAGACACCCATGATATCCACGTCACATGAGGAGATCAGTGGCACGTCAGGTATGTTCGATAAGCCTAGTGTGAGGGATGCACACCATGGATAGGTAGACCCACAGATCCATGAGGAGGTACAGGACGTATAGGCAGTTGACCTCACACATACAGGTCATCCAGAGGAGATTGAGTCACAGTTATTGGAGACTCCATTAGTTGAGAAAATTGCAGAGGTTGACAGGTTGATGGAGCACTTACTCCCAGGATCGGTCTGCATTGATGAGGATGCACTTTTTAGCAGTCAGGATGACCATAGCACGTGTCTGGATACATCTCTATGGGATCTAGGTGCAGATGATAGTAGCAGGATGAGTGCGTAGGAGGATACAACTGCTCATACAGGATACAGTGGGAGTCAGAGGAAGATGGCATCTAGTGATGGGATGCAGTGGCATATAGGAGTACCCAACAGTATGGTAGACAGTGGACATTTCAACACATCATCTTATGCAGAGGGTGTTTTTGGGGATTCTAGAGTTGGCACTAGTAGGACTGACACTAGTAGTGAGGGGTCTGATATGGCACCTCAATATGACCATGATCAGGAGCTACACCACTTAGCAACACAGTTGGGAGTTAGTGAGGCTATGATCAAGGCAGCCACTAGACGTATTGATGACATGCATGCATTGATGGAAGATTATGGTTGGAGAGCATCAGTGACACAGGGTAGCTCAGATGGAGGATTTTCCATGGATGATTTTCACACTCTTAGGGAGAGAGTATCTGTGATGAGGGTTGACTACCAGCAGTTGTTGACAGACAGGGATTATCTACTGAGGATTGGTGAGATGTATCATGAGGCTCCGAGGGAGCTGGAGTTGGAGATGGACCGACTTAGTCAGGAGTTGGAGAGCACTTGGGGATTCTTGAGAGGCACACTGACCACCCTTCAAGAATCAGAGTCTAGGACATATGAGTCTCCTGAGGAGATCCATCAGAGATCCACTTCATCTGTCTTAGTGGACACTCAGATGTATCAGTCAGTCACATTGACAGAGGATGTTGATGATCTAGCAGAGGAGC
>ML855269.1:15514-28546 GCA_009831015.1 Picea engelmannii | reverse complement strand
TCTAGAAGTAAGAATTTTTTTAAATTGAAAAAATTTAAGAAAAAAGGTTTATATGTAAAGGGATTTATTCTAATTTGAGATTTATAATATTTAAAGAGTGATTAAATTTCTAGAGGTAAGAATTTTTTTAAATTTAAAAAATTTAAAAAAAAGGTTTACATGTTAAGGGATTTATCCATTTCAACCTATAACAAATTCTAAGTTAAAATAAATCTAAATTAGTAAACATATTATTTCATGGTTTTATTATTTCTTTATAAATTATAAAGTAAAAGCTTGATTCCTAAATCAATTTTAAATTCAAAATCTTCAAATTTAATGAAAAAAGTTAATTATATTATCATATTGATATAATATTAAATTTTTTTTATTAATTTTTAAAATTAAAAAATATATTATATAATATAAATTAAAAAAAATAAGTTATTGAAAAATCTTTAAGCCAAAGTGATACAGAGAATAACAAAAACAATTATTGCACAACGATCAAATTTTGGAATAGACTTACACCTATATGTATACAATATACCAAACTTCATATAAAGGTGAAAAGAAAAATCAGATTCACTAATAGTTTTTATTTTTTAATTAAAAAATTCTCCGAGTTTTTCCACTAGGTGTTGTTGTTTCTTTGAGAACCATGTCAACAACTCAATAAAGTGTTTAAAATTTATAACAGTTTTTAAAGTGACTTAGTAATAATAATAATAATCTATTTTTAAGGTCACGGCCAAGCCAACACACCAAATTGGTGTATGAGACCCCTTTGTTTGTGGGACAAGGGACTCTCCTCCACCCAACGATTTGACTGGTAAATTTTACAAAGATATACATACCCTACCCCCTGAAACCTATTAAGAGGAAACACATGTTCTTAACCATTAAACCCACTCAAGCTCTCAAATAACACATAAAGAAGTTCATAAACAGACTTATAAAAATCTAAATCAGGGCACACAAGATCATTATAGGATGAGTGTAGCCCTCCCGAAGGCCTTCTCTAAGAAAATTCAGCCAATTTACAACTTATTAATATATATATTACAGAATGGTTTCATATCTTGAATTGAATGCATCGGTATGTTGTTACACCATAGAGAGCCAAGGCTTCCCTTGCTCCACTTGCTTGCGTGGAGGATATGCATGTTCACATTTCTTTATTTAAGAAGATATGAGAGTAGATAGAGAAGGACAAACATAGCGAATAAAAGAATACAATAGAGGGCCATCTACTTATTACTCTTAGTTTCTCCGGTGCCTCCTTTGTTAAATATAATCTTTCTCACTCTATTTTCTTTTTTTATCATTTCTAACTTTATTGTATGCTTATTTGCTTCATTTAGTGTTGTGTATGAGTGATTGTAGAGTAAGAATAATGTAATTGTGCAATTATGATTTAGGTGGGTGATCTGATATGCTTTAGGGAGGATAGTCCATATAGATTCATATGTTCAAGGGTTAAGATATATAAATTATATAGTGAATTTATTAATAAAAATAATAATCATTGGTTGTCTAAGTTAATGCATCTTTTATCATTTAATCCTTGTGTGAATTATTAGATACTCAATCATTGAATTCATGTAAGAGGTTGGGTGAGGAAGTCAACTCATTTAGTTATGAAATCATGGGATGAGTACAAACAAGCATGGGAGAGTGTGAGAGTCAATCAATCCTTATGAGGAAGAGTGAGAATCAAGCAAGCAAGGGAGAAGAGGGAAATTCGAGTATGAAAAGGGAGAGTTTTTACTTGTTGATTTTTGGGTAGCAAGAGAGGAGTTGGGTGCTAGGAAAGAGCACCAACCCTAGTATGGTGGAGAAAAACTATGAAAGGGATAATTTTTTTATGACCAAAGTGGGGTTGTGTACCTTTAATGAAGATTATATGCTTATAAGTGACATTTCCTCTTGAGAAAATGGTTCAAAAGCCTTGCGAAAGATATTGTGAGTACAATGAAGATATCTTTATCTACATCATTGGTTTCCCTCAGTTTTAATGGTTGAATATATATATATATATATATATATATATATATATATATATATATATATATATATATATATATATATATATATATATATAGGGTTCAAACCACCCTACAATGGAAGAAACATGATATTGATCCTATTCCAACCATCTTCCAACAGATTGATTAGAGACTCCATTAAGGAGTTTATGACAATTTAATTGAGTTTTAATTCATTTGGTTTGATAGGTCAAATATTTACATTTCTTAATGAATCATTGATTTTACAATTTGTTGTGCCATTGTGAACCACTCTTACATTAGATTGACCCTAGGCATGCACATTCATAGTCATTGGAGTAGTTTAAATGCTAATTTTTTTTATTTTTTCTCACTCAAAAAATCTAGCTTGAAAGTTCTTATATTTTAGTCATAACTCAATCACTTTTGTCTTTTAGTGTCCACAATGTAGGTATTCTAACATAATTTCTTAGCCTTTTTCATTCTCAAAATGAGAAGGCAACCAGTGAATTTCTTTGTGAAAATGAGAAGGAAACCACCCACTTTTATTTTTAGAAGCTTTTATGTTTCACACTTTTGTCTTTTAGTGTCTACAATGTAGGTATTTTAACATAATTGCCTAGACCTTTTTCTTTGTCAAAATGCAAACTCGGCCACCCAGTTTCCTGTTTAAAAGCTTTTATGTTTCACACTTCTGCTTAGTTTCCTTTTTAGAAGCTTTTATGTTTCATACTTCTTGTTACTCAACTACCTTTTGTATTGATTTTGAACATTAAAATAGTATTAGATGATTGATAATATGAAATTTATCAGTTTTGAAAATCAACTTCCTACATATACTTTTCATCTTCTATTATCAAAAGATTTAGGTGAATCAAAAGTAAATTGAAAGTTGATTTGCTTACTTATTTATTGAAAAAATTGAAAATTGATTTGATTTCTTGAAAAAAAAAATCTTATTTCAAAAAAACTTTTTATATCACTTTGAAGCTTTCATACATTTCATTCATCTGCAAGTTAGCTTAAGAAAACCGTACTACACTACACATATCCATCCCTAAACACTATAGTTTGATTGAACAACTAAGCACCACAAATTTAAAATCTACCCATCGCATAAACATTTAAGAATTAATTTACTACTTAAACAAGATTTTCACTCAAAATCAAGCACATTAATTAAAGTATGGCCTACACACCGACACCAAATTGTGACGTAAACACGGAGCTACTTAACTTCATAAATAACACTCAACTCAGAATATATTAAAGGTGGTCCAAAAACCCTTCAAGGTTATCTAAATTCTAAACTAAAAGCTGATTAAAGTAAAGATAGGAATCTTCGAGTAGCAAAAGTGTGGACGTGGCCATGTCTTGAAAAACATGAATTTATAGGAAAGCGAGATTGTAAATATGCGAGATTTGTCCTCATGGCTTTGGGTATAAGTGTCATGTAAGTTCAACCCATATATAAGTAGCAAGGTAGTAAGGCCTGGGATAAAAGATATAGTCATTTTTTTTTTAATTTGATAGAGATTATGTTAAAAATTATAAATCTATTTTATTATTGAAAACTTTTGATCCATTTTAAAACCTAAAAAAATAAAAAAACTTTGTCTTACAGAAAAAGCCCACCCTCACCATAAAATGACAGCAATATTATAGCCAATTTGTACGATCCACAAAATGACATTTCTACGATCCCCTAAACAACAGTGTTGGAGATTCTAATGATACAGAAAAGATAATGTGAGTCCTGGAAGTCTTATCACCTTCTGACGTAAATCACGATAATTAGTCTCTTTTCGTATCTCCACTTGGTACTCACCACCATCGGATTCTATGAGTGAGTAGCCTTTCTTTTCATATTTTCAATTGGTACTCACCATCAGCATTGGTGGAAGACACTTGCAACACACTACAAGTGTTTTACAACTAGTTTAGTGGGAACAGTCGTGCAGGCGCATGTACACTAACAGCTTAGTGGAAGAGCATTTGCATCATTGAGCTTCTTCCACATGGCAGACCTGGACATGCTATTTTACAATGCGTTGGTCATATGGGGGAGTAGTGGGGCCCAATTGAATCTTCGGCCGGCTCGGACTCTAGAAGAATATCAACTCTCACCTGGTTTAGTGAATGAATTCTATGTATCTTTGGGTCCCTCTTCTCTCATCAGGTTAAGTGTTTGAATTCTATGTATCGTTTAGTCCTTTCTCAAAACAGGGATGTTATGGTCCGGGAGAAAGGTGGCCGTCGGTAGGTAGTAACAGATTAATTATGCCCAGAGAGGTTTACATCTTTTGAAAATAGTCAGAATTAATGATCTTTTAATCATAAATAAGATCATTTTATGGCCATGTGCAGTAGTGACTTTCATTTTATGGCCACATTTCATTTTATGGCCGCTTTTCATTTTCTAGACTAATCAAAACCTTTAAGCATTCACCAGCCAACAGTTTGCCGCTATGCTAGTTTATGTTATTTTGAGTAACAGTTTTGAGTTTTTTTGGGGTTTGGGTTGTATTTATGTGTAATAATGATAACTGGTACCTTGTACAAAATTCCGGTTTCTATCTTTTTCGCGAGAGATCCATGTCCATGGAGGTTTGGAGTTCTTTCATCGAATTCAATTCCGGTTTCTATCTTTTTCATGAGAGATCCGTGTCCTTGGAGGTTTGGAGTTCTTTCAACGAATTTTGAATTTGCGAGATCCGTATCCATGGAAGTTTGGAGTTTTTACTTTCAATTTTGAATTCAGAAATCCGTTTCGATGGAGGTTTCGAGTTCTTTCTTTGAATTTTGAATTCGAGTAAGCCGTAACTGTGTAGATTTGGAGTGCTTTACTCTCTCAATTTTCATGATTTATTTTTCCAAGCCCTTCGGATGATAGCCTTTGCTGCCATACGTTATATTAGTACCGTTTCAATAATTGTTTGGGACAGTCTTCCAACATAAGAAAATTTCGTTCTTTAGAATATTTTAATGTTTTCTCCTTGGACCCACACACCAG
The DNA here is from genome assembly GCA_009831015.1 of Picea engelmannii. NCBI lineage: Eukaryota > Viridiplantae > Streptophyta > Pinopsida > Pinales > Pinaceae > Picea > Picea engelmannii. The sequence continues at coordinate 23,545 of ML855269.1, read as the reverse complement.
TCTTCCGTTGGCCCAACAAATTAAAGCTGGTCTGGCCCATTCACACGAAATTGTTGCTATGGCCAACATTTTATTAATGGTCGAAGACTGATTTAATTAGGATAAGTACGCTACCGACCTAGCACTACTTTATCTCCCGACATGGTCAATTATGATGTTTAATAATAAGAAAACCATAAATATAAATTTAGTAATAAATGATTTATAATATAGTTGTAATTATTTTTTTCTTTTTTAAGCTAAATTTGTTTTTGATCTTCCCATTATATACAGAAAAGGAGTTACATCAAAACCCGAACCCGTTGGGATCTACCAAGATGGGAATCAAATCCCTTATCTTGTGATAAGTTTTCGAATCATAACAAAATAGTATTTTCTGTCCCAAAGTACCACTAGAGAGAACAAAAGGAAAAATACCACTAAAGAGATTAAAATCAAATAATAGCTTAGCAATGTCTATACCAGCTAATTGAAAAAAGATTAATAAAAAACTTAAGGAATAGATTCAAACCATATCAAACAATTGGAGATTAGGGTTTCTCCTCCACCACCACCTTCAAGATCACATTAATGTCCTTGTAATAAGAGACTAGGAGTGAGTGTTGTTGAACTTGGAGTGAGACCAAGGAAATTGGTTTAGTTTTAGTGCATGTTGAACTTGAAGAACCCTTCCTTTCTTCTGTTTTTTCTCCTTATCATCTACTTGATAAACTACGATTTAATACCGAAAACCATCTGGCACATTGCTTCCAACTTCTCTTCAAAGATGTGGATGGTATGTAGGATGTCTTGATGCTCCTCTTTGTCCTTTTCCAGTGCTTGGGCCACCAGGGCCTTCACTATCCAATAGGTCTAATAAATATTGAAGTATTTTGTATCACAAGTCTTGGAGTAAACTAGATCCATCACCCCGTGCTACACCTCCTCCAGAATTTGAGCATTAGATATTTCCAACTGTTGTTCTTGAACTACTACCTCCACCTCTTCTATCTCCTTCTTTGTTTCCTCAAAGCAACACTCTTGAAATCTATGCTCAGCTTCCAAAGCCTCTCATGTCGCTCTAGTGGAGGAGACTAGACCCTAAGAGGATGGGGCCTTACCACTCCCTCTCACCTTTGGCTTCCTCAACTCCACCCCTTTACCAATGCCCCTTTCCATCTTGGAGAACGAAACAAAACACCAATCGTGACTGGACTGCAAATGCGACCTCAACACACACCACCCCAGATGGAAACCAAGAAATGCATGTTGGTCCGAGATCTCTCCAGACCTTGTCATAAGAGGAATACCCCCTTTCAAACCCAACTGACCACTTGCAACTAGAACTATCCTCGAAGTCCAAGTATTCAGAGCAATCCAATGCCCACAGATTAGGAAGATAAATAAGTGTAGGAGGTTCCTTGTTAACCAAGCTAAGCTATCTTCTGTAAGAAAACTTGACTTTTCATGCCATGGCCAACCCCTTGTCTCAACCCAAATTCAAACACTCCACACCCCCACTTGAAGCATCTAAGGAAAATACCAGTGGGTCTTGGTGTGCTCATCATCTTAGGATCACTCAAACTCCCCCTTATCAAAGTATAATTCTCCTTGTTTCTCTCTCTACCATCGCCATTTAACTCCCATCTCTGCAACTTAAAATGATGTGCAGTATCATTGTACCTCTCTAGACTTGGAACAATCTCCCTCATCATTTCAAAGATTGGAAATATAGGATATGTACACCCCCCGACACGAACCATCCACCACCTCGCTAAGATGATGGCTTGTTATAATCCCTCCCCCTAGTATACTTAAGGAACATGGTGGGTTGGCTACCTAGTGCGCCATGTGGGTGCCCCTTACCCAAATCAATGTCACCCCATCCGGGGATATATAGTTGTAATTGTTCAAAAGATACAACATTTTTAGATTTTTATAGAAACACTAGCAATATGATTGGTATTAGTGTGCTATGCCAATATTATAACATGACTTGTACATGAGATAGACTTGCTACTTAGAACCAATGCTATATGCATTCCATCATATAGAGTACATACCATCTACATAGCATAGTTTTAACTTGTAGCATGATAATGTTATGAACATTATGAGCCCATAAAGAATGATCAACGAAAGTTGATGGAATAAGGCAGGGATATTTACTATGAATTCTCTAGCATTCATCAACTAACAAAAGAACACCTTCAACTATTTCTACAACTCATGAACTTCCCCCTTGCATTGCTTCACAAATGAGATATAAATACATATAGGAGAATACTCTAGAATCGTATTCTGGAAAGATATAGGTGAGAAAATATGTCTAGGTGCAATGTCCATAAGAAACTAGATCTAACTAAACAAGCATCAACCTCAAGAATCACAACACATCTCATCTAGATATTTTTTTATTATCGGGAGTAATTACAATATTCTAACACTCCCCCTTAATTACTATCACTAAGTTCTTCATCATTTACAACACCTAAATTATGTCTATGAAAATCAAACACATCTCTTGCCAATGTATTTCTAAATATCTTAGCCAATTGGTCTTTTGATTTACAAAATTTCAAGTAGATTTCACCATTGTTTACAAGCTCTCTAGTGAAATGATATCTAGTATCAATATGCTTTATTTTTTAGTGAAAGAAATGGTTCTTTGATAGAGCTATTGTTGATATTTTGTCATAATATACTAGAGTTGGCCCTTTTTGTCCTTGTTGAAGATCACCCAATACTCTATGTAACCAAATTTCTTGACAAGTTGTTGTTGTTGGTACTACATACTCAACTTCTATTGATGGGATTTCCACAATGGGTTGCTTCTTGGATGCCCATGAAATCACACGTAAACCAAGATGGAAGACATATCATGAAGAACTCTTCATGTTATCCATACTACCTACAAAATCATTGTCAGTGTATTCAACCAAGGAATCATTTCTAGTGTTGGAATATAATATATCATATCCTCTCATTCCAACAATATAGATCTCAGAATTCTTTTTCCAACTTGTCAATGTGAGTCTTTTGGAGACTCCATGAAAATGGAAATCAAACTGACAACATACATAATGTATGGCCTAGTGGAAATGAGTTACAAGAGGTTTCCAACCAGTCTCTTGAACAAACTTGGACCTACATTGGATCCTTTATCCTCTTTGTTGAGATTTTTCCTTGTTATAGATAGAGCTGGAATTGGTTTACAGTTCATTATCTCGAAACTCTTTAACACATCCATGACATATTTTGTTTGAAACACAAAAATTCATGAATATTATTGGATGACTTCAATACCAAGGAAATATCTCATTAACCCCAAATCTATCATTTCAAATTATTGTTTCATAGATTATTTAAACTTGACTACTGATATATTTCCTATGAAGATGATATCATCAACATATAAAAAAGACACTCAATATTTGACCTTTCTTATTCACCTTTGTATACATTGTGGGCTCACTATTGCTTCTGTTGAACCCATCACTGATCAAATATGAATCAATCTTGCTATACCAAGCTTCGAGAGCTTTCTTCAATTTGTATATTTTATTTTCATGTCATTTTATCACATATCTTGGTGGCTTCTCTACATAGACTTATTCTTCTAAAATACCATTCAAAAATTTTGAATTTACATCCATTTGATAAAATTTCCACCCGTTTTGAATTTTTATGGCTAAGACAACTCTAATTGTATCTAACCTTGCAACTAGTACAGAGGTCTCACCATAATCGAATCCATGTTGTTGCGCAAAAGATTTTGCTACCAATATGGACTTGTACCTTTCAACTTCTGATTTCTCATTAAACTTGGTTTTGTAAACCCATTTTACATCAATGCAATCTTTACCTTTAGTTAATTCTACTAGAACCCATGTATCATTCTTCTCTATGGAATCCATTTCTTCATCCATTTATTTGACCCAATTTTCCTCTTTAATTTTTTCTTCAAAATATGTGGGTTGACAAGTAAACAATGCAAAATTTGAATGCACATCTAGATATTTATACATGTATCTCAAACTTCTAGTATTTCTAGATCTTAGGGAAACAATTGTAAGGTCATATTCACTACTTGATTGAGAAGTAGGAATAGACTGGGTTGTTGGGATAGATTACTGGCCTTGGATAGAATTTATTGGATTCCTTGTTGGAGTACCTATGACTGATGATTGGGTTTGTGAACCTTGTTTTCCACCTTGTGCAATTTTCTCATCCGCTTCATCTTTTTCTTGAGGTATTTTTGTTCCAACATTTATAGTCTTGTCTATGCTCCCTTCATATGCTTCATTTTATTTGAATTCAACATCCTTGTTGTTTATAACCTTCTTTGTAACTGGATTATACAATTTATATGCCTTGGACCGATCATTGTACCCAAGAAAGATGCACTCTTCACTTATGTCATCTAAATTTTTTCTCAACTCTTTAGGGACATGGAAATATGCCACACAACCAAATACTCTGAAGAGTGATACATTGTATCTCATACCTATCCATGCTTCTTGTGGGACTTTTTTCTTCACACTTATAGTGGGAGATCTATTCAAACATAAACAAAGAAATCTATTGGTTCTCCCCAAAAAAATTAGACAAATGTTTTTCTTTCAGTATGCTTTTATCCATATTCATAATGGTTTTGTTTATTCCTTTCTACTACACCATTTGTTGAGTTGTATACTTTGTTGTAAACTGTCTTTTGATGCATGTTGCTTGTAGAAAAAATGCAAATAATTCGAATCATATTCATATCCTTTATATGGTATTAACACTTTAATTTGATGCCCACTTTTCTTCTCCACAAATTACTTGAATTCTATGGACTTGTCAAAAGTTTCATATTTATTTGCAAGAAAGTGCACCCAAGTATTTATGTTGTAACCATCTATGAAGGTTAGGAAGTAGTAACTTCCTCCTAGTGATTGGGTCTACATTGGGCCACACAGATGTGTATGAACCATCTTCAAGGGTGTCTTTGCTTTATAAAACACTCCTTTAGGGAAATTTTTATAAGACATTTCTTTAGGGAAATTGTTCATGTGCTACTTATGTGCTACTTTACTAGAATACATATCTCACATGATCTAGCTAGCTATTAAATGAGAGGCAAACCTTTAACCATTTTTTTTTGCTGCAATAATTTTAGGCCACCAAAATAAGATAACCAAATATGAAATGCCCCAACCAAAGTTCATGCAAACATGTTGCATTTTGGGAAAATGAGGCATCATGTATACCATAATTCATGGCAAGTGGATAAATTATATTGTTTGTCATCTTCACCCTATAAATCAATACCTCATCTTAATGGGAGGTTTGTCATATATAAAACAACAATTTCCATAATATAATATGATTCAATATGTAAGTTAATATAATTCTTTTATTTTGGTTGGAATGAGATATTTCATTAATCTATTTGAATATGAATAGTTCAATATAATTTATGAATATCCCAAATAACACAAATATATATATGATTATAGAAAAACAAAATAAAACCTTGTGTAGTAAAATTAATTATAAATTTTTTACAATCATATATATATATATATATATATAACATTATATATATATATATATATATATATATATATATATATATATATATATATATATAGTTGAGGTGTTTGAGAAATCAATAAAGAATTGAAACATTTTGGCAATGAGGTTATTTGATATCAACACAAGTATATGTGTGTGTTGAATGACTTATTACAAAATTAGAATATGTCTTTTTAATATTCGACTTTGGAATATAACATGTTCCTAATCAATCTATTTATATAAGTTATCAACTAAAAAATACGATTGGTTCCCAACTAGTAAAAGTCGAAGACCCGAAAAGTTAAAACCTCAAAGATGAGTTAAAGATAAGAATAGAGACGAGTTGAAGGTCCATAATGGATACTTGAAGATCCTTGATACATGTTGTGAAAGCCTCAAAATAAGTAATAACTTTCTTATCATGTGATGATTTTAAATTGACCTTATCAGCCATCAAATCTTTTAAGGTATGCCAGATCCATAATGTATTGCTAAGGGTGATCGCAGATATTGTGCACTTTGTTATAACAATAAACATTAAAGAAATTATTTTGAAGAATAATTTGTATTAAGATATATATTATCATGGCATAGTTTTAGGTTTTGAAAAAATCATCGTCACTAATCGATTAAAGAAATTGTTTTGAAGAATAATTTGTATTAAGATATATATTATCAAGATGGCATGAATTATGTTAATATCAATTTCATACGTTATATGAATAATAAATATTCTTTTACTCAGGATATGCTTTAGTTCGAATCCCTAGAGAAGTCGGTTTGGGTTGGATGGGACGGAAGTGAACGTGTTATTGAGCCTAGTGAGGTATTGGGAGAAGAGATGGACTTTTTCGTAGTAGGGCAGATTGTAGGTAGGAGGATAGGGGTCTAGTGTAGGTATAGGTACCCGATATGGGGGCTGCTCGATCATGTTTTAAGGCTAAATGGTGACATATGTGAAGGGATCAGAGGATGTATTGGACGATGACCTTTGGTGGAGTCAGAAGGGCTTGCACAAACCACACATGAGGTGTACAGGGAGGAATTAAGCATGTACTGCAAAAATTTACTTTGGGATGACGTTAGGGTTGACAAAGTGGAGGCCTCATTGGAGGATTGTACTAGGTTGGAGACAGGTGTTGAGGCTTTGAGTTGTTCGAGAGATACGAGATCCATAGGGATCATCGATGAGTTGTTTTCTCAGGAAGCGGGAAGAGGTAGGGGGATTAGTGCCAAAACAAAGATCATTTCGTCATTTCTTCCACAAAAGGTTGTGGGGGAGGATGTTGTGGAGGGGTGTCAAAGAATCGAGGAAGAAGTTCAGGGGGTGGTCAAAAAACTGTTGTTGGATGGTGTGGTGAAGAAGATTATTGTCAGGAGAGAAAGGAGATTCCAGGGGGTGTCAAATTTTTTGTTGGACACTATTGTGGAGGAAAAGGCTCTTACAGGAAGCAACAGGCGTCTGTTGGGAGCTGTGGGAGGAGGTGGTTGTGTGCATAAAGTGGAGGGAGTTGTAAAGAAGGTAGGGTGGGCGGTGGGGAACTTTTTCAGGAGCAGAGAGGATGTAACTGCTCATGTAGGCTGGAAGGCGTGGAAGGTAAAAAAATATAATTCGGAGGTCACCCTTGGTTGCGACATAGATATGGAGGAAACTGGATTTTTTCTGTGTGGGGCCTTGTGGGTAGGTATGGGTATGGGGTTTTGGGTGCTAGGGATATTCATGAGTGGGTTGAGGACAACTTGTATCTTGTGTTGGGATACTCGTCAAAGATTTTTTTGTTAATCAAAGTCTGGTTTTTCTTCTTGTTCAAATATGTGCTGGATGTGGATATGATACTTCATAGGGTTTGGGTGGTGAAGTCGGGTAGTCTAATGTTAAAGCGATGGCACATCGCTTTCAATCTGGAAAAGGAACATTTTAGATTCAGACGTATGTGGGTGTTGCTGCTAGGATTCCATTTAGTTTTGTGGAATCTAGAGGCCTTTAGAGTGATCGAAAAATGTGCTTGGGAAATTCTTACATGCATACCCTAAGTTGTTGGAGGGTTTAGACAGGTGGACGGGTAGAATTTTAGTGGAACTAGACCTGAACGATGGTCTCCCTATGGAAATAGGTATCGTCTGGTGTGGCATTTCCAGCAACGTCTGGATTACTTGGGGGTCCCTTTTATATGTGTTGTCTGCAAAGGGACCAGACACCTAATGCACCAGTGCTTGATGGAAAATGTGGAAGAGTCTGCGGCGGGTGAAGGTGAAGCGAAGCTGAAGATTATTGGTCAGATTAAATTTTTTGAAGAGTGGAGCAAAATTTTTCTCTCCTCGACAATGAACAACGAATTGGACCCTAGTAACTTATTTGTTCAGCCCCCTATTTTTCCTTTTTATATTCCTTCTATTGATGGTGTTGGGAGTAAGGGATTAGAAAAGGAGACTGCTTTGGTTTACTCTTTAAATAAGGGGGTATCAGGGGGTGTTGTCAGCCCTATTGTG
>ML855268.1:0-19000 GCA_009831015.1 Picea engelmannii | reverse complement strand
AACCACTAAAATTAACGAGTAATTAAAATCAACTAGACTTTATGTTTGTAGGGTCCATCAACTAGTCTAGGCTAGAGACTTGATTTAGGATTGGAGAGGAAACTCTTCAAGGTTACAAAAACAAACATAAGAGTTTGTGCTAGGGAGTGCTAAAAATTCCAGTATCATGAAATTTAATTGGGACCCCCCTCTAACATAGGGGATAAACACGAGGTCGTGTGCGGAAAAGTAGCGGAGATAACCCCTCCAAAGTCGGACCAAACATAGTGGGGAACGCATATAGAGGACTTATATTGGGATTCTGTTGATCGCATTTTCCACGGAGCTTCATGGGTTTCGAATCCATTCTTGGTCTTTTTTCTTCCAGAACACTTGATTTTGATACCCTTGATAGGTTCTAGGCTTGATACTCTGCTCATTTCAGTCCACCCGACTGTCGATTATACCCGCCTCGTGACTATTCACGTGCTAGCAACCTAGTTGCCTTTATTTTAGGAACTTACATAGGTGACTATGGGGGTATACCATAGTACCTAGGATAGAAATCGAGCTATTCTTTTTAGAGTATAACCGAAGGGTTATTTCATATTCGAGTTTCACTTGCATCAGTAAGTTTCTCTAGTGTTGGCTGGTGTAGTTATTCTTCCAACTAGCTAGTGATCTGCTTGTATTATCTCATAGGGACTTTTTCTAGTGTGTGTTGGTTCTTGAACATTAATAGAAATCCCTATTGTGTCATTGATCTTCTCACACAGTGGAGGATCAATAGCTTAGCCAGTCACAAAGTCTTCTTGGCCTGCCACCGGTCAATTTGGAGCCACCCTCGCCACCGCTAAGGCGAAGACTAGACCAGCAAGGGTCTTTTGAGGTGACCGGGTCACAAGAACCTATGCCTGAATCATATTTGAGAGAAGAACATTTGACTCTAGAGGAACCAACCATTTCAGACCTTGGAGAAGAATCTCTTGGTCTGCAAGAACCTCTGAACACTGATCTATCGGCGCCCATCATTGTACAGGTTTATCCTTACGAGCACCTGATAGTGTCACAAGAAGCAATGGAAAAAAATGTTGTGTCTTCTTCAGGGAATTCTCATATTCCCTCTATGGCTATCAATTTAGGGGTTGTTCCACCTCCTAACCAACTGTCATCAGTTCGGACAACCATGGTATCGACCACCTCTACCTCGAGAAATGGTACGATTATGTCTATCGCAGCGATCACTGCTCCTTTTACCAAGAGTGCGATAGGCCCTTCATTCTCATATGGGATGCGGCCTTGATACGAACTTTGTCCTTTCCTACTCCAACCTATAGAATTTAGGTATGGGGGTAGGGAGCTCTAACGGTCCTTTGCAAGGATCCATGGGGGGCACTTTAGCTTCCTATAAAGCTTTCCCTTACGGAAGGGGTCATATACCTCCTTCATCCCCTTCGCTCGGCGGTGCTGAAAAGCATCTCGTCGGGCCGAATGTACACTTTATCTCATTTGGAGCAGGTAGTCAAGGACTTCCTTATTATAGAATGCTTGTAGGTTTGATTTCATTCTCTTTGTTCGGAGCGTTTGGTAACAACGCTTTCTTATCAACTGTCGTCTCAGTCGGGGGAAACCTCGTTTATGGACAACAAAATCCTATGCAGGGTACTATTCCTGCATAGGGGGAAAACCCATGAATTCCTTCCTCACAAGGACCTTGAAATCCATGGCAGGGATCAATTCCCTTGTCAGGGATTTCGACTAGGGGAAACCCCTTCCATAGCCAATGGAACCCCGGGCAAGGCTCAGGACCTCTGCCCATCGATTCGGAAGGCGGCAACCCTTCCCAAAATCCTTGGAATGCAATGCAAGCCTGACCTTCTACGTCCTATTATGGGAGTCAGTCGATGATGTCTCAACAAGCATAGAATTTGTATGCCGATCATTTCCATGGGTTTTACCAGAACCCTGACCAGCAACCTAAATTTTCCTGGAAACCTAGTGCCAGTCAACCTCCAGGCCCATTTTTCCATGGTTATAATCAACAACCCAAACTACCGTTTCTGGCAACTTTGCATTTGCCAGACTTGAAAAGGTTATTGAATGACCCTATATATCACGATCTTCATTGGAATCCTATGCCAACCAAGTTTCCTTTGGACATTCCAAAGTTCAAAGATAATCCTAATGAATATCTAGGCGATCATGTGACTACATTTCATCTGTGGTGCTCATCCAATTCGTTGAAATACGACTCTGTCTAGTTGTGTTTGTTTCAACACACTCTCATAGGGAGCATTGAGAAATGGTACATTGAGCCCAACCACTCAAGATACTCTTCCTTCGGAGAATTGGCAATGGCTTTCTTAAACCATTTCCAATTACCTGTGAGATACAACCTGGGCACCGAATTGTTGGCCAACTTTGAGAAGACAAAGGTGAACCATATCTCTGATCACATCCAAGAATGGAGACACCGGAAGAGTTTGATAAAATTGTTAGTCCCACCAGAATTCATGCTAGAGTGGTTCCTTAAGTCTTTGGTACCCCAGTTATCCAAAGACGTTGCAACGTAGGAGTGTTTTCCAAAGAAGATGCAATAATGAGATCTCAACAACTAGAGTTGATTTACTCTAAGTATGGTTTACTTTACGAAAGTTTTCCAGATGCACCGCGATCAATACTTGACAAGAATAGACAGAAATTTGGACCACGTGCCAATGGTATTGTAGGTTCAACACAAATGAAGCCCGTTGATCAACTGTCAAAACAATTGCAACAATTTTCGATACAATAGAAAACGGTCAACCAGACCACTAGTCTGGCTAATCCCCTTACCCAAACGTCAGATGTACACAATGTGCAATCGAAAAACCTGAAGGCCACCCAGTAGCATGACGAAAATGAAATAAGGGTAAGGGGGATAAGAAACCTACCGATAATGCTGGCAGGAGAAACACATAAAAGAAGAAGTCGAAGTATTTGTGTAACCTGTGCACGGAAGACCACCTGACTCACTAGTTCCCTCATCTTGCGAAGGCCCATAAGTTATTGGTGCAACAATATCCGGTTGTGTTAACAAACCCATTTCAACATGGGAAACATTTAACTCAATCCTCTCCGAGCACGGATGGGGGAAGTCAAGGACCCCCTCCGTCTTCAAGTAATTCTTCATCCGAGAATGTGTATATGATGAAAGGTGATGCCTATATATTGACTAGAGCGCATGATTATGGAATTCCAAACACCTCTAAGAAGAGTAAAGAAGTCGAAAACCCACCTCTTCCTCTCAAGATCGAGAATACGTTGGGTGAAACAATGACATGAATCCCAAAAGGTGCATTCAAGAAATCTTCTCACAATCCAAATGCAAGGTCCACCTAGAACTACTCTGTGGTGGAGGATTTTTCTCAAACCCCTTGTGTGATATCTACTTTGGAGGTCCTCCAAAGCTTCCCTTCCCATAGGAAGGCTCTTTTATCCGCCTTAGGATCTGTTGAGACTTGTAATCCGGGTACGATCATGCTTGATACAACTGACTTAAAACCTCATCTCCCTTACCACGTGGTGTTTCATATAGTAGTGGCTTACACCACGAAAATTTTTACCTGGAACATTTTCCGCGCAGTGGTTGACGAGGGTGCCTCGACATGCATTATGTCATTGGTGTGTTGGAAGGCCATTGGACAACCCATTTTGTATCCATCACCGACTCTTCTTACCACTTTCGACGATCATTCATTCCAACCACATGTCATCATCCCCTATTTTCCCATGCAGTTAAGGGGGAAGACTATGTGCGTCGAGGTTGAAGTGGTTGATGCATCTCTCGAATACAATATATTGTTAGGAAGGAGTTGGACCTATGCTATGAAAGCAGTGGTCGCTACATTTTTCTAGGTCTTGTTGTTTCCACATGAGGGTTGGATCATGACCATTGATCATTTGTCTTTCTCCCGTCCTAACCCTTCATCGGGGGCATCCACAGTCCCAATGATTGATAACCCTCAACCCAACATCGTCAACATAGGGGTTGGTTTGTGCCCACCTTTGATGGGTACTTTCGATTACCTGCCTCCTTCTGACGATGTTAAGTTCATATCCGACCAGCATAAGGTTGATATTTTTCAAGTCTTGTCATTTCGTATGACTTACTTCAACGATCCATGGAATCTCCCTTCCCCATCATCCATGATGGAAGGGACAGGGCACTAGGGTATGGCCATTCCCTTGTCCGTGGAAGAATTTGTGTACTCAATAGTTCAACAAGCTTCCGTCGACCCTGATCTGACTCCCTCACAGAAGTTATATCTGATTCTCGAGCCTACTTGGGCTCAAGCTTCCCTTGTCGATACTAATTCTTTAGACTTAGTCTTTCCCTTATATGAAGAGATTATTGAAGCAATGGCTAGTCCGGATAGACCCTGGGATGATCTCCATCACGGATCTTACTTCCTCCCAGAGTTAAGAAGAATTGAAGCAGGAGAATTCACTTTGACTATGACTGAAGATAGGTCTTGTCCTATCAACCCCTTGGCTAAACACGCTATTTATGCCGAGGGTAATATGGAAACCATTGCTGAAATGATAACTATAGATATCTCTTGAACCCCTGGCATCGTGGAGAATATTATCGTCGGAGCTAACTTTTCCCCCGAGGAAATTTGAATCTACATGAATTTATTTAAATATTTTCGCGACGTTTTTTCCTGGTCTTATGAGGAAATGCCAGGCATTGATCCAAGAATCGTCGAACATGAAATCATGACTTATCCTGATGCTAAGTCGGTCCGACAAAATCTTCATCTGGTCAATCCTAAGAAAGAAACAACTATCAAGGCTGAAGTAGAGAAACTACTCAAAGAAGGTTTTATCTACCCCGTTCATTTGACACATTGGGTGTCAAATCCTGTTCCAGTCAACAAAAAATAGGGTACGATTCGCATATGTATGGATTTCTGTGATTTAAACAAAGCTTCTCCAAAGGATAATTTCCCCACACCATTTATTGACCAAATAGTCGATGAATGTGCAGGTTGCGAGGCCTTTTCTTTCATGGATGGTTTTTTGGGATACAATCAGATACAGATAAAACCCGAAGACCAACAAAAAACCAATTTTATTTTTCCATGGGGTACATTTGCTTATCGGAAGATGCCTTTTGGTCTGAAAAATGTTGGGGCTACCTTTCAGCGGGCCATGTCTTTTTCTTTCCACGATCTTAAACATATAGTCAAGGCCTACCTTGATGATTTAACATCACAATCTCATAAGGAACTGAGCATCCCACACATCTCTGACTTATCTTTGAGCGATGTTCCTACTACTGGATTCACTTGAATCCAAACAAATGCATTTTTTGTGTGACGTTGGGTCATTTTCTAGGTTTCATATTTTTGACAAGAGGGATCATGGTCGATCCTTTCAAAGTTGAGGCAATAGTTCAATTTCCTCCACCACACGCAATCTTTTAGCTTTAAAGTTTACAGGGAAAAGCAAACTTTTTACAGCGTTTCATCGCAAACTATGTCGATATCACAAAGGAATTTATGCGTTTACTAAAGAAGGATGTCCCTTTTCATTAGGACAAAGCATCTCAATGCTCTTTCAAAGTGTTGAAACACACCCTCACAACTTCCCCTCTACTTCGGCCACCCAATTATAATAAGGATTTCTTATTGTACTTGGCTACGACAGAATCAACCATCAGTATGGTCTTGGTTCAAGAGGATCATTTTCTCTCAGAATATGTGATTTATTACCTGATTTGAGGCCTGGTTGGACTGGAACTCATTTATTCCCACGTTGAGAAACTTGTGTTGGAAGCAATTCATGTTGTCCAACGGTTTCATCATTGTATATTGTTTCGCAAAACCACCGTCATTGCCATTTTGAATCTATTTCAGTACGTTTTGAAACAACGAGTAATAGGCGGAAATATCAATATATGGATAGTTTTCCTCTAGGAATTTCACTTAGATTTTGTTTCGGAAAAATCCAAAAGCTCGTTGGTTTTTGCGGAACTCATCTTGGAACTTCCGATCGAGTCAGGTGATGTTATGCCTGAAGAGTCACCTATTAAGGGAGACATGTTTTTTATCACGTCTTCAGACCCCTGGTATGGATATGTACTTGTCTATCTCCAGAATTTGAAATGACCCACCTCTGCTTCTCGTGATGAGCGTCGTCGTATATGCCATTAGGCCAAGAACTATCTCATACTCGAGGATACTTTATATCTTCGAGGTGTAGATTGCATTCTTCACCGATGTCTCACTCATGAAGAAGCATAAATCATGCTTAACAATTTCCACGCTGGAACATGTGGCGGTCATTTGTCTAGGTTGGCAACATCCCAAAATATTCTCCAAGCCAGTTACTTATGGCCGACATTAATCAAATATTGTGTTGAATCGGTCAAGAAGTGACACCCGTGTCATATCTTGTCTCAAAAGATGAGGGCACACCCCACTCCCATGTTTCTCGTCATTGCCATTGGTCCCTTCACCAAGTGGGGGATTGATTACACTACATGCAACCCCCCTTCAGCAAGGGGGAATAGTTATATCATCGTAGCAGTAGACTACTTCACCAAGTGGTTCGAAGCTATGCCAACGTTCAAAGACGACGGAGAGACAACAACTCTCTTTTTGTTTAACCAGGTTATAGAAAGATTCGGTGTCCCGAGAGAGCTTGTCACTAACCATGGAAGTCACTTTCAGAACAAAATGATGTTTGAGTTAACATCAAATCTTGGGTTGAGGAAAGAATATTCATCACCCTACTACCCACAAGCGAATGGTCAGGTGGAAGATGTAAATAAATCTCTTAAGACCATTCTACAATGAACGATCAATTCGTCCAAGTCAGATTGGCATGTGAAGTTATACTCGACATTATGGGCCTACCGAATGTTTGTTAATACTACAATCAGTTTTACACCTTTTCAACTCGTTTACAGGCTGGAAGCAGTCTATCCCATAGAGTGCCATATCCCATCTCTAAAGTTGGCAGTAGAGTTGTTGCCAGACACGCTACCGCTTGAAGGGTGTTTATGATACCTTGAGCATCTCAATGAGCAGTGTCGTGATGTAGCCTTGGCTAATGAGGCTCACAAGAAAAAAGTAAAGTGTTAGTATGATCGGTCCGTTCGTCCTCAAATTTTCTCTGAAGGTGACCTTGTCCTGGTCTATGACCAAGATAAGGACCCCTTGGGGGAAAGCAAGTTCAAACCCATGTGGTTCGGACCTTTCATCATGAAAGAGGTTCTAAATAAGGGTTCTTATCATCCGGTAGACTTTAAGGGAAATGATTTGGTAGAGCCTAGAAATGGGCTCTACCTCAAGAAGTATTACTCGTAGGTGGGTCGCCTAGAGTGACTTCTTGTACATTTGCTTTTTTAATTTTTGTCTTTTTGGTTTTATAGACATGTCATTTTATGATATCATCTTTTTCACTGTGGCATATGTCAAGTGAATTAGAGGTGTTCATTAGGTTCACGGACGACACTATCCGGCACACTTGGAGGCTTTCTTCCGTAGCTTGGGTGATTTTTACACCTCAAGGCTAGTTGCTATCTTCAGGAGGTATTTGTTTAGGTGATACCACACACAATGTCACCGAATATAGAGTATTTATAGTGTTTCTTCATGACTCTTTGTCACATGGTATCTCTCACCTACGGGTCTATTTAGAATATCAGTTGATTGTGTCTTAGTTAAATGGGGTTTATCGCGTTTATGATCCTACTCTACACCAACATTTCCTTAGGGTATGTCTCTTAGAACGAAGATTTGATTACATTATGTATATCCATGTTCCTAGGAGATTGAATCAAGTTAAATATACTCTAGCTAAACATATATTAGATTGGCATTTTGCACACATGTAAGAAAAATCACACACACACACACATGTAAATACATTTGCAAATAGAATGTAATCCAAAAGACATAAAAAGATGTAAAAAATTTATATATATCAAAAATATCAGAGTACATGAGTGGGAACAAGCACCTCGAAAATATGTCAAGTAAGAGTCACGGAGCTTATTCCCTCAAAAATATACAAAAGGTTCCCTTGGCACGTAAAAAGTCCAGCTTAGCTAAGAGTGGGGCCTGTTGGCCCTGCCATAGTGAACAACGACATTGGACAAGCGCCGAAAGAGTTGGAACCAGGTTCGTGGTACCCCAAAAATGTGAGGTTGCATCGATGGTAGCAAGTCCTCGATCTCTTCCATTGGGACTGTGCGAGTGAGCACAGTAAGGTTCCGCTCCACCCGTCTCAAAAATCCATCATCCTCTCCAGCTGGAGGCCCCCCTGATACTGTTGGTCCTGCCTCTAGTCGAAGATGTCACCTTCTCCTAATGAAATCTATTGGACGCACTAGTCCCACATCTTCACATAACAGATACATACTTGTCAGATACTCTGGTACACAAAACAAATGATATATATAAAAATAAATAAAAATTAAATAACATTGAAAAAATAAAACAAGCATACCTAACTCTCCTCGCTCTACTATTGGAGGTACGACCATGTCATGGTTCCTGGAGAAGTCGATCCCATCATAGGGTTCGTTCTCTATCACCGGAATCTATCGTGCCCACTAGGAAAAAAAAAATTCATCAAAGGCCTCAATAGTTCTCCCTCCCTCCTGTCGTGGCAACAACATCACCCATATGCATAACACTGGGAGAGAGGCCTCGTGCCCTCATAACGTATCTCTAGGGATGAGACTGGGTACCCTCTCAAAGAATAAAGACCACAAAACGGTCCCAAACTCGAAGTTTTTGTGTGCCCGCACTCGACAATCTGTCAATTTTCTTTTCATTCATGTCAACATGGTTGTACTCTAGTAAAAAAAAATTGAATTTAAGCACTGAACTGCACAATGCATGTGCGCCCAAGAAGCCTGATGCAAATTTATGGATCCAGTGATCCGTCCAATGAGTAGAACTATCGCTTTCAATGGTAGGTTGTTAATCTTATGAATAGGCACCTGAGAACCTACTTTCTTAG
Organism: Picea engelmannii; assembly: GCA_009831015.1. Taxonomy (NCBI): domain Eukaryota; kingdom Viridiplantae; phylum Streptophyta; class Pinopsida; order Pinales; family Pinaceae; genus Picea; species Picea engelmannii. The sequence continues at coordinate 10,000 of ML855268.1, read as the reverse complement.
TACCATCCTCGCAGTGGAATCCATTCAACTCCTCAATGTTGTGTGGCACGGGGGGAAAAGTGCGCAGGTTGAATGGTTCCCCTCTCCTTGAGAGGCCAGTCAGAAAATAGATGTCCTTAGTCATCAGAGTTAATGACTATCCATTAAGCATGAATGCCTCCGCATCTAGGTGCCAGTAATCTACCAAGGCATTTAGTAGCCTGGGTTGTGCCCTTATGAATGGACACTGGAAGAATTTTAGCAACCCAGATTGTGCTAAAGAAGCGATAGCAGCGGGGTCTTCTGAGAACAAAAAATCAAATTCCTCATGTTCCCTCTCTCTCCAATGAATATACATCCGGAAAACACAAAAAAAATGGAGAGTTAACTCTTTATTTCTCCTTTTTTCCCACTCATTGAGGGTGTACATGGGATGTATTGAGGACAGTCGCGTGTACGTACGAGCCCATGTGCACACACGGGTTGTGCTTGGATAACCTGCATAGACATAGGGCCGACCCTTTTAAAGGTCAGTGCCCCCCCAAAAAACAAAAATAAATAGGAAATGGAGGAATGGAAATGCAGGAGGGGCTGATTTATACTTACTTGGTCCAAGCAAAAGTTCATTTCATCCACTGAAGCTCATAGAATCAACGCTTTTGAAAAAGGGGTGTTTTTGTCTTCTTAGTCAATTTCTCAATTAGTAATGGTGATAATGAGCTTCCAGATTCTATTTATAGACTTTTCGGCCCCTTTTTGTACTTTTTTGGACCCCTTTGTCATTTTTTATAGCCTGAAAATCGTTTAGTATGGTTCAAGAGTTTCTTATGGAATGTTACGATAAGTACAACTTTGGGTATTGGGAAGTTTTTAGAGATTTGGTTCTTTTTTAAAGGTCCTTTGGTAAAAAGTCATTTTTTCAACTTGTTTCATTTAAGTTAGGATTCCACTTCCACTTTCTGTATCTCATTGTTTTTTCACTTTTCCATAGGATCAACCCCACCAAGTTGCAACACAACACAAAACCATCAATAATGCTTTAGAAGTGTCGTAATTTAGTGATAGAGCCTACCTTCACATGGATGCCCTAGGTAGATCATGGTTTCATTTTTGGCATCCATGCCATTGTTAATGACTATAGGCTCGGGAGTCCTTGTTAGTCTTGTCCTAATTACGAGTTTGATCCTCATCTGCATGATTCATCATCACTCTTGAACTCACCCTTGGGACTCCCAAATAGTGATGGGTCTTCTTTTAATCCCTTTTCAGACCCTCTAAACATGAAAATATTGTTGAGCGATCTTGTTTCCCTTCACGCTCGCTAAAATAAAATTTGAAGGCACATCTGTCCGGCGGTAGTTTACCCCTTTTTCAGTCTGGATGGTCAACTTTACGAACAAAGGTATACTCTAGGAGCTTCAGTTTTCTAGAAGATTGTTCTCAGGTATAATTTTAACCCTTTTTCAGGCCCGAGGAACTAAATTTACGAAAAAGGAACCCCCACAGAGTCCATAGTTAAGCTCTTTTCAGACTCCCTAAAATTGAAAATATCGTTGAGTGACCTTGTTCCTTCACACTCATTAAAATGGTCCAGAAGAACATCCCATACGGATTCCATAGTTAAGCTCTTTTCAAACTCCCTAAAAGTGAAAAGATTGTCGAGTGATCTTGTCTTTGTCACACTCGTTAAAATGATTTTGAGTAGATGTCTTTTCGGTGCTATTTTACCCCTTTTTCGAACCAACTAAGACTACCTTCGAAAAAGGTACCCTGGTGGAGTCTCCTTTTACATTTTTTTAGACTCTCTATAAATGAAAAACCGTCTATCTTACCTTCTCTAGACTAATTAAAAATACATCGAAGGACGTTATCATTGTGTCTTGTTAATGGAATTTTTATTCCTATGTCTTTGGCCTAATGTTGGCTCCATGTTGCCCTCAACTGAACCATCTGAAGAATGCCTTATACGCAAGATTTGTAGGACTTTTGCCTCTGCATTCTGACACCTTGACCCATGGAGGGATTTTTTCGAGTGTCATTTTCCTGCATATGTCTCCTTTCTCTGAGAATTAGTGTGTTCCTTGTGCTTGGAACTAGTATGTTTGCGACACTCGTTCCTCCTTTGTAACATATCATTCTTTTATTCTTTTTCAAGATTCCCAAAAATTATTGAAAAAGACAAAAAAATCAAATATACCCCAAAAAGAGGAAGGGAAAAATATTTTCTTTCTGGTAGCACAATGAGTCACCCTTGGACAAAGCACATCCTTTTGTTTGTTCATCAAGCTCTGGGATTTAATATGACCTTAGGAACTTGTTCTCGCTACATAGATTTGTGTCCTCCTTTGTTTGGTTTTTCTTCCAAACATATGGAGAGTTTGTGTTACCTCCTGCATCGTGAACTTATGTCAATACCATGTTGCCTATGTCTCATCCTTTTTTGTGCTATTTTCCAAGGGAATTTTTTACCAAGGTTGAGTCGGCCCTTCTACAATTTGTCTCTTTACCTCATGCCTAGCTATCCCAAAAATCTCAATCAAGTCTTTGTTTGAAATCAATGAAGCCCTCAGCCTGATCATCAAGATCCTCTAGTCTGTTCCCTGACGAGTCGTCGAAGACCTCTGGGTAGTGAATTTGTACACTCATATTACACTCCTACTTGAGTTATGAATATTTTGAAGTTGTTGCTCGAGCTCTGAAGGCCTCATCTCTAGCCATCAGGAATCATTAGCTTCTTGAATATGGATACTATACATGTATATCCTTTTTATTTTCAAATGTAGATCTGTTGTGTATTGCTCCTGGCTACACTTTATATAGTTATATGACATGGATCTGTAGTGTATTTGACTGGAAACCATGATTTTATTTCATTCCAAGCATGGGTATGCCCACCTCGATGAGACAATTGTTATTTTCCAGATGACACCTCTCGAACTCTGGTCCCTGTGCTCACTTGCTTCATACGTTGGTGAAGATTAGTTATTTATTTCAGCCATCAGATGCTCTTATGACCTCACACATTAGGGGGCATCTGTTATAACCCTAATTCACACTAGACATGCATACCTGGTATCAAGCCATCTCACTTGCCACTTTTTCCAAGCCACCATTGAACAACTCTTCTAAAAACCATCCTTTTGAATATGTATGTGCCCTGCACCATTGTTTCCCATGTGTATACACTAGCTAACCCATTACAACCCGTGTATCCTGACAAAAGAACAAAAAATATAAAGTTGCAGATAGAATACAGATTTCCAAGTAGTTTCCTAAACCATTTGTCCACCCATAGCTGGTCACTCAGCTAGATAACTACCCTCTTTTAGCCTATAAAATAAGAGGTAGGGTTGCCATTTCAAGGGATTAAAATAAGAGAAAAGAAACTGTGCCAATTTTTGTATTCCCCTTGCCCCAATCTTTTGCAACCATTGTTTGAGAACTGAAGAGGAGAAGCATATGTGGAAGCGATTGGTGCACATTTGAACAGTATCCCAGGACCAGGTTCGAGGAGAAGCGGTCGATCTCACCATTGTAATTTACTTTTGTGAGGTTAATAATAAATAATTACTTTTCCCATCCCTCCATATGAGGTGTTCAATATTCAGCTTTGATTAGATTTTATTAGAACCTCTAACCCACTAATTCATATATAAGATGCATGTTTGGAGTTCTTTGTTTGTCTATTTATGAATGCAGGTTGGTTTTGGGAGGAGACTTGTAGTCAAGGATCAACACCAAACGAGGAGGTCAAGGCAGATTTACCAGATCCTTTTATCCTTGTGTTTTATGCATGAATGTGGGGTCTATGTTGGGATGATAGTAAAAAGTAGGAGACTTTAAAGGGTCATTTATGCATGCATTACAAAACCCTTAGTGCTATTCCATAGGGGGTTTTCCCACCCACATCACCTGGGCACTAGTGAAAGTGCTATGCCTTCCTATGCACCCTATGGATCATTGCCACAACATAATTCATATTTTCCATTTAATGGTCCTCCCCAGGCAATTTCTCCTCCACAGGGAAAACCAAACGTCGGTTTTAACTTTGTTCATCCCTCTCCCATTCAACAATTTCATACTTTTGAATAGTTGAATACGAAAAATCTAGCCCATCAACCGAATAATGCCAAAAACAAAGTAAAAAACTGAAACAATAATAACCTAGGACCATGAGGAAATAACCCCCAACACAACCAGCCTGCTAGAGGAAACTGAAATCAGGGTAAACAGAACCCCCAACGGGATAACAACAATAAACACCAAGGGAGGAACAACAACAAAAACCTCCAGAAAAAATTCCCTTATGCTCTTTGTGGTGAGCATGGAAATTACACTATCCATTGCCCCAAAATTTTTGACTTCAAACGGATGAAAGACTCCCTGAATGCGCCACATCCTCCAGCACTTCCTGCCCCTCAACATGCCCCACAACAGTATTTGAAACAAAAACCCCTGCCATGTTGCAAAACCCTGTTCCACACCAAGGTGTGATGAATACCCAATAGGAGGTAGATTCTTCCCCACCACAAATGTGACAATATAAAAACCATGGAAATCCAACGAATCACAATACCCTCCTAACTAGTGAAGAAGAAAATCTTCTACAAACATGTAGTCATCAATACAATGTGCCCCCTAAAGCTACTCCCACCACTTTAGAAGCAACTCTAGATATATTTGGAAAACCCTTAAATATCCCACACCCTAACACTAAACCCCCCATTTGTATCCCCGACATTTCATTACGACAGAATGTCAACAACCCTCAGGCTAAGGCGACATATAATTATAGTCTGGTCAATGACTTAGTGCAGTCCCCTGCACCCATGTAAGTATCAGAGGTCCTCCAAACTTGTCCAACTCAATGAAAATCCTTACTTTCCTCCTTGGGGGAATTCGACCCAGCTGATACTAGACTCATCACATTTGATCTAGATAGTCAAGAACCTCATCTCCCCGCTTTGGTATATTTCTAGATACCAGTCAATATTCAGAACATCATGATTCATCGATGTATCATTGATGAAGGTGCATCCACATGCATCATGTCAAAAACTGTATGGAAAAAACTTGGCTCTCCTGAGCTAGTACCATCCGCCATCACGTTAAGAGCTTATGATGGTTGACTATCCTCCCCTGAAGGGATATTTCAAAATTTCCCCATCGAACTTGAGGGAAAAACCATCCTCATTGACATTGAGGTTATCGATGTCCCACTCGATTAAAACATCTTCTTTGGAAGTAACTACATGTACACTATGAATTATGTGGACTCTTCCATGTTTTGAACGATGATGTTCCCCCACAACGGGAAAATCATCACCATCAACCAAGTTTCACATTACAAGCCTAACCACTCTACCAACATCAATAACATTCTACCTCTTGTCCACACTAGTTTTGATGCTTATCCACTCATGGATATGGCCCCCATAATTTTCAAAGACCCATCCTTGTTGGGGGCATACCACGGTGTTGTTGGGAAAAATACCCTATGGACTAGCAAACTAGGTTCAGACTTGCATGCAGCTTTTGACCGAAAAGAAATTACTTTTTTACCTACAACCCAAAACTTAAACCCCTGTTTCACAGTACATGCATGGAAAAGGACCACTAACCTTGTTACCGATGTTCGATGTAGATCCTTCATTTCTCTTCAATTACTTGCTTGCGCTGCTCCTTCCACAGATGACCTGCACTCAAGACAAACAACAACTGTGCATGCATGCTACTTTTCTACTCAAGGGTTAGAAATCAAGAATAAATTAACCAAACCATAAACAATTCATGCATTGGGACGGGAAAAGTATTCTTTTTATTATTGAAAATGAATCAACTTACAATCAAAGCTGAGACTGGCCACTTCTCCTTGAACCTGATCCTGGGCTCCTCTTCTTATGTCCTTCAACTGCTTTGCATTAAATCTCCTTTGGCATGAGGAAAGGCTAAAGGGTTGGGACAATGGATTACGTAAATGGGCAGAGTTTCTTCGTTGTATTTTTTCCTCTCCAAATGGTACCCCTACCCCTTCTTTTATAGGATAGAAGAAGCTAGGGTTTTGTATGAACCCTTGGCCATGCATGGCCGGGAGTTTTAGTTAACTGACCCATAGCCTTTTCTCCCGTCGGCAAATTTCCTTTTTTTCCTGATTATGAAGGTACATGCGGGCTGTAGTGGGCCTGCTAGCATGTACTTTGTATATACACATGGGCTGTAGTGGGCTAGCTAGCGTGTACTATTAAAAATGGAGTCTTTAGAAGAGTTGTTCAGTAGTTTTTGGCAAAGAAGGGATATGAGTTGGCCTGATGCCAGGTAAGCATGTTTGGTGCAATTTAGGGTTATAACACACGGAGCCCCACCTCTCATACACCCTTCATCACAAGTGTGTGTCATATCTTCTAATGTAACTAACACTAGAGACACCATTCCTCCCACTGAGGCCTCTCCCCACCTCGATGTCCCACCAGTTGAAGAAAGTTTACCTCATGGATTAACTAAGAACCCTACTACACCACTTATCCTTGATTTCACCCTCCCCCAGGTAAAAATCCCGGTTTGGAAAACAATTCCCCAAGCCATCACTCAAATCCCCTTCTTATAACCCCCACCAGGAGTCCAAGATTTTCATGTAGCCGCAATTCTTACCCTTCCCAACATGGTTCTCTCCATCCTTGTATGGTATCTACACCCACCTGCAATGGTTACACAACCATCTCCCCCTCCTCAGTCAGAGGGAATCGTGATGCATATTCCAGTACTAACTCCGACCACACCACTATCACCCCCAATCTCCAGCACCACTGCTATGGCTGGGGGAAAACGAAAGAAGAAAGAGCCCATCACTCCACTTCCTCCTTGAGTTCAACCTCCTTGCACACTATGTGAAAGGGAGGTACACCCTACCAATCGATGTCCTTCTCTTACTAAGTTACACAATATCATCCAACTCCCTCGAGCAACCACATCACTTGTTGCTTCACCAAGCACACCCAGTACTACCACAACGTCCCCTACTATAGGAAGTAAAGGGCTTCAAACCAAATTCATGTGTTCCATCTATTCATAGTATGGCCACTACACTCATCATTTCCATACGCTACCTCAGTTTCAACAGACGTTGATGGAGGCATGCCAAAACTTTCGGCAAGATCCCTCTCCACCAAAACCTTTAGGTACCCACATCACCAACATCTATTATGTCACGACCTCATTCATAGAATGTATTTGATTCCCTTTCTCTCTTTGCGACTCACTTGATCATTTCACGTACTAGTGTCCTTCAATCATTGAATACAGGAGTCATCAAATAAACCTTATTCAAAATCCTTCGAACACCTCCCCTTATGTGATACAAGTGATCCCCCTATCCCTTCTCCATATATTGTTCACATCACATCCTTTGAACCTGAGTTACTTCCCACCCCTAAACAATACCCTAATATAGTCATCCATACGACCCCTACCCAAAAATAGAAACTACCTACTGTGCAGGAGGATGGGACCACTAACCTGAATCTCGCAAATCCTGGATCAGTCAGCTCAAACTCTCATAATATTTTAAACTCCTCCAAAGACTCTCTACAATTCACTATAGTAGCGGGTACAAATGAGGTGGCATTGTGGGCCCCACGGCCCTATATAGTCCCTTTTTCCACACTTCCACCCTTAGTTATAGGAGCTCAGAGTCTTTGTTTCTTGATCCGTCTTCAACCATAGAATCAGGGTCCCACCGCCTACATAGTCACATTCCCTAGGCCACCATATACACTCATCCTTGGGGGAGCATTTTTCTCAAATCACAGTTTTACGGTTTTCGCCAGTTATCCTTCCAACATACCCCCAACCAAGGACAGTCTTGAGTGTCACTGCCTCTTGAATCTATCCATGTTCCCCATCAGTTCCTGATATTATCTTCATAGATTTCATGAATCCATTTTCTTCTTGGATTCATGTCTCCTTGTCTGTCGACATCAAAACAATTTCCAGAAGGGTGACGGTATCTTGACTCTCATTACCTTTATAATTAGGCATCTCGGACGACAAAGAGAGAACCATCATTTCTCTCTATTTTCGTTCACCCCCATAACATTGGCCTTTAGTAAAATCTCATGTTATGGTGGGTCTTACTATGCAACTATTGTAGTTGTTTTATAGTAGTCGAAGACCTCTTAATTTGTTAGGCCATCAATGCCTACGAGTCATCGACACTTCCTATAGGCATCCTTATCTCTTTTCAGAGTATGTTCAACATCAGAATTGTCATCTGTCATTATCAAACCTTCTTGGAGGGTGCTACAGTTATCTACATCAACATACAACTTCAGTTAATGTCTTACCTTTTGAGTTACATGACATGAGCATGGGGCATGCCTACCTCATTTGTATACAGATTTTATTTTTCTCCTAAAGAAATATTTGGGTCCCACATTTTCCCCTCTCCCTATGACGGATCTCTCTTGCAGTTCTTATAAACACTCTTCCTTACAATGGTGCTCCTAGTAGAAGAAACATTGATGTATTTCGGCTATAGGTATGTTGCTAACCTCACACATCAGGGGGCACCTGTTATCACTGAAATTTTGTCCACAACATTGCATGCAAATGGTCACATAAATAAAAAAAATTCCAAACACCTATTATTTCACCTACAACACCAAAAATACATTTCCAAGAGGAAAAAACTATACAACTGGACAAAACTTGGCATGCGCTGAATCACTAAAGGAAGCGCGTGCACAGTGCATGGGCCAAAGAATCCCGTAGAGAGCACAATGCACCATATGCACGACTGTGTACGATAAAATTTGTGCACTCTTGTGAGTGACACATTTATGGTTCTTGTCAGCCCCTCAACCACTTATGGACCAGCTCCCAACTTGATTTGACCCTTAGATCTGAGATGAATCCGAATGGGGGGCTGGTCAAGGACCAAAGGGTGCCCTAAAGGGCCCCTTGTTAACACCAAGAACCAATTGAATAATTCTTTGAAGACATGCTATAGATCAAGGCCATGGGTGCACTAAGAATTTAATATTTTCTTAGTATTGTTATGCTTCCTCAATCCTCCCTTGAGAATCCTCTATTCTCCTTGGAGAATTATAACAACATTTCAATAGGCCATTCCACTCACCTCTTGAGGGAATAAGCTTGGATTTCTTCACCATTTTCTTTCTAGTTTATCATTGTAATAAAATATCTCCATTAGGGAACTCAATATCCCTCCCAAGGAGGAAGAGGGGATCCATAAGTCCTTCTTTCTCTATGGTTTTTTGCCAACTAATATAGTTATCCATTATTGGCATAGTATTGGTCATTTGGTTGATTGATTTTGGTTCAAAGTTTCTTATGCATTCTAGTTTTATTTCCTTAGTTTTTTTTAGTTTATTTACTTGTTTATTTCATGTTCTTGGATTATCTAACTCATGCACTAACCTCTGTCTTGTCTAAGAGGCCCAACTAGACTTGTAAGTGCCCTTGCTTTTCTCACCCAAGTGACGAACCAGACACAACAAATAACTTATGTAGAAACACCTCCTCCATGTGCAGGTGTCAAAATCTCATTATGAGAGATATGCTCAACCATTCAACATTATTTATGACCCACGTAAAATCTAAGAACCCTATTATCATTTTCCTTGTCTATTTGATTGGATTTTTTTAGAACATTTGTGTCCCAAGGGCATGATTTGTTGGCGATTTTGGATAGCATTGTGGATGATAGGGAACTGAGGGATCATTGTGTGATTCGCATGTGGCATCCAACATCTCATCATGTGACGTCACACGATGAGTCACATGACTCCATCATGGCGTCATGCGATGACCTAGGCGTGTGCAATGGATCAGCAGGCTACAAGCAATATTTGTGGGTTTCTTTCCTTATGGGTTTTTTTCACCTGGATGTGTAGGAAGTATGATTGAGTGGAAGGAAAGATCCCATGAGGATAATTGTTTTTCTACCCAAGCTGATGTTGTGACTTTGGAATCACTTTGATATTGTGGGCTAGTGAATTTTTTT
>WSFP011388811.1:0-28394 GCA_009831015.1 Picea engelmannii | reverse complement strand
TGTTCACTGAGAGGATTGTTTTAGGCCATCATATTTCTGGTACTAGAATAAGGGTAGATCCTGCTAAAATTGAAATCATTTCTCGAATCAAAATCCCTAGTTCCCAAAAAGAGGTTAGAATATTTTTAGGGAATGTTGGATATTGTAGAATATTTATTCAAAATTTTACAAACCTAGCTGCCCCATTGTTCAAACTGTTATCAAAGGATGTTGAATTCCATTGGGATTCTCAATATTAAATTGCTTTTGAAAATTCAAAATAGAAGCTTTCATCTACTCCCATTTCAAGAGGGCCAAATTGGTCCATTCCTTTCCATATTTGCACTAATTCCTAAGATATATCTCTGGGTGTTTTTTTGGGGCAAAGAGAAAATCAATTTCCCTATGCTATCTATGTTTTCATCAAAAACCTCTCTCGTACTGAGATAAACTACACAATTACTGAAAAAGAATTCTTGGTAGTAGTTCATGCCATTAACAAATTCATACATTATATAACCATGTATGAATTCTTTGTACACACCTATCACTTAACTATTATATTTTTAATGAATAAACCTGTCACAAATGCTAGAGTTATAAGATGGATGTTACTGTTACAAGAATTCAACATCACTATTATATATAGACCTGGGAGAGATAATCGTGTTGTTGATTTTCTTCCCATACTTATTCATAGATGAGAGAATACACTAACTAAGGATAATTTTCTTGACAAAAACATTTTTTCTATCTCTACTTACATTCCTTGGTGTGCATATGTGACCAGTTATCTAGTAACAGGGAAATTACCTCAAAATCTATCCTCTCGTGAAAAATAGAGAATCATTCAGCTAAGTGTTAATTACATGTGGCATTATGAATGTTTATACTACACTTAGCCTGATTTGGTGATTAGAAGATGTGTACGAGAATATGTGATGCATGACATTCTTAAAGCCTACCATGATGGGCCATGTGGTGGGAATTTTTCCAACAAGAGGAAAACATACAAAATATTGCAGTCGTGCTATTATTGGGCAACCATTTTTAAATATGCAAAGAAGTATGTGGCAAGTTGTGATGATTTCCAAAGGATGGGGAGCATGGATGATTTTAGGGGATAAATTTCGCTCATGGGCTAATTTTCCATGGTTTTTCCAAAAGAGAGATTCGCTATTTTAAAACTGATTAGCCCAAATTCTATAGCATAAAATTATTTTACCTTAAAAATCACCAAAATTTTATAAAAAATATATAAAATCCTTAGAAATTTGAATATTTTTACAAAAATGTCGTCGAATATTTATAGTTGGCATATGAAGGATTAGTAATATTCGCCAAGGTTTCTACATTTTAAAATAAATTTTCATCCTTAAAATCATCCATGATGGGGAGGCCAACTTTAGCTGATGAGATGGCTCTTCAAACACAAGTAGTAATCGAACCTTTTGAAAAATGGGCATTATATTTCGTAGGGCCAATCAACCCTATGTATTGAAGGAAAAGGCACATATTGGTTTGTACGAAATATGTGACAAAATGGGTAGAGGCTAAATATTTGTATTCTGCAAATGAACAGTTCGTTGTTGATTTTCTATTTGAAGAAATATTTAGTCGTTTTGGTGTGCCTAGAGAGATAGTGATAGACCAAGGGACACAATTTACTTCTAATATGGTCAAATCCATCACAGAACAATATTATATCAGACACCATAAATCTACGCCTTACCACCCCCAAGAAAATGGACAGGTGGAATCAACTAATAAGGTGATAGAGGCCATTCTCACGAAGACAGATTAGCTGCACCATAAAGACTGGGATGATAGGTTTCCTGAAGCCTTATGGGATTACCGAATAGCCTGGAGAAACACCACAGGTCATACCCCCTATGAATTGGTGTATGGGAAGCATGTGTTTCTCCCCATAGAATTTCAAGTAAAGACCTTTAGGAAAACCATGCAATTGGGAATGGACCTAAATGAGGCACAAAAATAGAGGGTAATGCAGTTGAATGAATTTGATGATATCGGGAAAGATTCTCTTTAGAGAACCATACTCATTCAATATCAATGGGATAAATGACATGGAAAATTTATTAAGAAAAATTCTTTTCAGTTAGGTGACTGGGCCCTGTTGTATGATAGCAGGTTTAAAAAGTTTAAAGGAAAACTGTCAACTCGATGGTTGGGGTTGTATGAAGTGGATACAGTCTATGACAATGGTTTGGTTAAGATAAAAACCATTGATGCAGATCAAACTTCCTTTGTTGTAAATGGGCACCGCTTGAAGGTCTATTATAATCCCTTGTCTAAAGAATATTTTATCAAGAACGTTATTCAAAGTTTTGAAATGCAATTGGTAAGTGAGGGGAGTTATCCACCTGTTGATCCACCATTGTAAGTCTCTTGTTATCTGATTTAACCCTATACATATGTGTATATAGGTGATGTTATAGATATAGGTTTTGTGTGATTTATAAAATTGAGCTAATTATGATCTTTATTTGTAGATCATTCGTGATAAAGGAGCCTCACTGAGTTTTCTTTGAAAACTTTGATGAGCAGGAATTGTCCCTAGCTCGGAAAATTTTTAAAGGGACAATAGTAGTTATATTTTATCTTTATAATAAAATGGAAGTGTTGACAGGATTGGTGGTATGATTTGGATCTAAAGGAGGAGCCTTCTATATTTCAGTAGTAGAATATTGTCCAAACTAAGAACTATTGCAAAATTTGGACCCTAATTCCACCTTGCCTATCATTTCTACCTCAATTTAAATTTCTTGTACCTGTCTGCTACATTTAGTTTTCAAGAATAATACTTCAGACCTACAAGTTCTAATATTTAACCCAATATTTAACATTTTGGTACATGTTGGAAGATTCAACACTTCTAGTTTTGAATCTTGTATAAAATCACCTGCAGTCTAATCCAGTACCAGTGATCGCCAGTTTTTTTATACAGTCTGAAACCCAGGGTATTCCAGCCACAATGTGAGGCCTGCAAGTTCCATTTTAAATATTATAAAGACTAGGTACCTTATCAAGTGCATCTGGTACTGCAGAATCATGTTCTAGTTCTGTAGAATCTTATTCTAGTATTATCTTGTCCTGATATTGTAGAGTCTTGTTCTGGTACTGCAAAATCTTGTTCTAGTATTGTCATGTTTCGGTAATAGTTAATAATCTGGTATCGGTGCCAAAGTAATATGATCACTTTCCTGTATTTGACACGGTTTCCACTCTAGGTAATTGAAGGTATGAACCAATATTGTTTTGTTCTTTCTATCAAGGAATCATTTAAGTCTTGTGCTAAATTGTTCCTTACTTTTATGTACACCCTCCTTCTAAATGTATCATCCTTATTACCCCATTGAAGAGATATTTCCACATTTATCTTTATTTTCTTGGGTATGTCTATGGGTGCATCTACCTTATTATTACCTCATCATTTTGAAAAGTGACTTTTGTTATTAATAGTTGATATTATCCATTGAAAATGGTTGACACCAGTATTCCTAGTACTAACCTAGTTGATTTAACAAGTTCTTATCCAATATTCTCTTTATAAGCTTCTCTTGGGAGGTATTGATGAAAAACCTCATGTGGTGGACTGCTCCTGTAAAAACCTTAATGGAATTTCATGAGAATCCTAATAGGATTAACTAGAGGGACCTCTTAGTCATTATCCAAGATGTACTATAATACATTGAATGTCTTATATTTAAGGCTAATGTGGATGATGTCACCCTTGGGATAAATACAAACAACAAATTATATCCCTAATAAATCTAAAACACTCTCGTACCACCTGCCTTCCTTATACTCTAAATATGTCAATGAAAAATATACATCATTCTAAATATTTTGAGTAATATAATAAAAGGAATTATTAGGAAGTACAAGTAATCCCACGAGTGTACTAAACAGGTCTGCTGGCAGTGGGGCCATGCTTGTATGGTACTAAGGTAAACCCGTAGGGGTACTGAATATGCATGCTGGCAGTGCGGCTATGCCGAGTAAAGGGAGTTGAAAAACATACAATGGAACACCTAAAACTAAATAAAATCCCCTAGGTCTCATTCTGAAGAAATCATTATTAAAATCAAGGCTAGGAGATGAACTTTATAGCTCTTGGATGATTCCCTTAAGAACCTTTTAGTATCCGCTTTAGGGTTCTATCTTCTAAAATAGATATTATTTCATGGAAGTAGGACTCTCAATGTAGGTAATTCACCCTACCTGAACAATAAGATCTTTATTTATATAAACTTGGATAAGAAACAAGTTAATCATCTTAGGATGTATTATTTTATGTGTTCCCTTCTTCTCATGGCATGTAAACCATAACTATGTCACTTTTATTTTAAAGGTAATATAAGCAGGGGACCTATTGGTTAAAATCGTTTATGAAATCTCTTGGCCAACATTTTATAATAATATTAGAGTCACATCTGGACATTTTCTTCTAATTATTACTCACAATAGGTTGGATATGAATTAGTGTCAAATAATTAATGAATCTAATCTACTACTCATGGCCAGACATGCTCGAACAAGTTGTTTTTACTACTTCATTGCCATCATAACTATAATTTGAAAATTATAATAAAATAAGCTCCTCTGAACAACGTCGCCATTCAGATGAGTGTCATTATATTCGCTATATCATTAACAAACCTTTTTCATTATACCACCTTTTCTGCTTAGGTTCGTTACTCTTCCTAGGTCTGTTACTTTGTTCTAGTACCAAACCCTCTTATTGAGAAACCCAGGTTCACTATGTTAAATTGACAATTTCTTTCAATATAGGAATGGGGGTTGATCACCATGAACCTATGTTTATGGTATTTCGAGAGACGGAGGAATATAAGTCATGCAGAGAAAAGTTTGAAAGGAATGGATGGGTACCCTTTCTAGAACAATTCCGAGGACACCATGATAAAATGTCCTAGGCCTTTTCACAGATTTATGATGTTGAGGCCGTTTAGTTAGGGAGTATAAATATGCAGGTGACCGAAGATTCTATAACAGAGGCCATTGGCTTACCACTAGAAGGTGAAAGATATTTTAAGGGTATGGTGATTGATCAAAATCTCTACCAAAAGGTTTTAGTGCTATAACATTCAAATCCAGATTGGGAGAAAGGTATCCTTCACGAGTGGGTTAAGACGGAGTATTGGACAATGCTTGTCACCCTACAAATATTTCTAAACTGTGAAGGTAGATATGCCATCACCTTCCTTTACCATTTAAGACTATTGTTGCATTTTGAGGATGGTCCAAATATTAATTTCCCATACATTTTATGGATGATTTTAACTAAGATGGCTAGAGGGGTTAAATCTACTTCCAAGAAACTAGAGACAAGTCTATATCATCACGTTTTAACGAAATTATTGGTTGTGTATGAATTAAATAAACGAGGAAGTATCTAGAAACAGTTCATTACTCAATACTTTACCTTAGAAGGGACTACTACAATCCATACTGAAGGTACCCCTAAGTTTGTAGGAAAAGGAAGAAAAGGGAAAGGCAGTAAAGAGTCTAAGGAAAATCTAGGAAGTAGTGAAAACAAGAAGAAGCAACCAAGTAGAGAGGTTGAAGATTTTGGTGATAGAATCTCAAAATTTGTTAACAAGCCAAAATAGAAAAAGGAAATAAAAGTGGTCGAAACTCCTGATTCAAGAGTCAAAACATGAAGGAATGGTAAGACTCAATATAATTCTAGTAACAAACCATCTACTCGGAGTAAAACCAAAATGAAAAAGGAAAAACATAGTGTTGAGTCATAAAAAAAAAAAGCAGAAGGAGGTTATTTAAGGATGATGATAAGGCACATGTCATTCAAACTATGGAGGTATCAAAAGATAAATCTCCTGTCAGTCTAGAGCCTACTTGCAATACTACTAGGAGGATGATGAAACAAATGCAAATCCCTATTGTCCCAACCTTGCAAGAGGAACCGATTGATATTCCAGCTTCACTGGAGGCATGGGATGACCCTATTCAAGAGATTAATGAAGCAAAGGAACTTGTTGCAGAGACTTTAAAAGAATTATCATTTGAATGCAAAGATAAGAAAAAGGTTAAGAAGTGGGAAGACCCCCTTGTCACTCTAACTAAGCATTAGATGATAGTTGGGATACAAAGGCTTCAAAAATAGAATGATAATTTAATACAAGAGGTGGTTGAATATGAAGTATTGGATGCACATATAAAGAAGGAAATTGAATTTCTTAAATCCCAAAATCAAAAGTTACGATATAAGAAAGCAAATCTCCCTGTCAAATTTAAGAAGGTTGTTCATTCGGGTAAAAAGTGGGAAGTAGAGTCTAGAAGGAATATGTTACATATCATAGTACTCAAAACAGAGCTTAAAGAGCTGAAGAAGGGTGGAAATTTAGGGCTTGACATCTTATCCCAAGTAGCAGATGGTTAATTCAATAAAAAATGGCACCAATTTTGAAATTTTGAAGATAATTGCTACATGAGGACATGTAATGGATAAGGCAAGGGGAAAATGTTGGTTCTTCTTTTTGACATCCACTCTCACCTTAATGTTGCACCTTATATCGATTATGTTTCCTTAAAAACATGATTATTCCACTCATTTTCCCAATGATACACTCATTTAACTATTTCTTGGTGTACATGAGGTAATAAACATTTAGCCTATGATTTTCATGGTTTATTAATAGTTAGAATAGTTATCTACATGTTTTATTCCATCTAATGGAAATTGTATTAAGAAAGGGTTCTAAGACCTCTCCAGGTCATCCGATGCCCGCACTGGAAGTCAGCCACTACCTGCAACAAAACATTCCAGAAGCCACCTGATACCTGCACTAGAACATTTCAGAAACCATCTGGTACCTGCATCAGAATCCATATGGTACTTGTACTTGAAAATATAGACATGATCAGATGAATGGATATTTGTATGATTTCTAGGAGTTAGTTGGTGAATTAGATCATCTATTCTAAGTCTATACGATATTCCTTCATCCTCATGCACTTCATGTCATGAGGATGAAGGAACTTTAAAACAAGAAAAGTCATGTATTAGTAATCTGAGATTTGATACATTTACTATTGATTTATTTGTTACCTCGGTTGTATCAAGTTGTTTCTCTTATAAATAGGACTTGTAGGTGATTGAAGGAGTCAAATATTGTTATGATTTCATATTTTCATTATGAACACATATTTTCTATAAAATCATTTGCTAAAGGTTAATATGAAGTGGAATTTGTTGATCTTGTGTGTCTCTTAGAATCTATCATTCTATGAGTTATTTTTAAGCTTCCATTTTGGCATCAACAAGGTCTCACCCGTCCAAATGAGTGAGATTATTGTAAATTGTAGTGTATATTTTATTCGTGTACTTGTTTATTGTGATCTAGTATTGATGTTTGATTTTCCTATACCTACTAGTTATTCATTTGGTACATGGTATTATCTTTGCTAATTCGGTTTCTTGTTTGATTTAAATATAGTATATATGTTAAGTGTGAGAAAGTATTGGTCTACTTATCCTGTTCTTTATGATTTTATTGACCCAGGGTTCATGTCTGTTCAGGTTTCCAACAAAAGACTCTAAAACTATTGGCCCTCCTGGTAAACTAGAAGGCAACACAGCGCACAGAGTGCATTGCGCAGTATCACCTGAGATATATTTAATGGGTGTATGTAATACTCATGTGATTACAGACTGGGATTGAGTGCGAGATATGAGAACTGTATATTGAATCACTATTATAACTTGTAAACCCAATATATTGTTAAGTGTGAATAAACAGGAAATATAACACTCATTCATTCAGAATAGAAACATTTATTTAAAAGAAATAAAGACACACATGCATTCAAAATCATAACACAGATGTTACCATGGTTCACCCCCTCCTAGTCTACGTCCACAAAGATTTGGTTCTCAACTCTTTTATTATAGTCACTATGTCACTACAGCGTTGTGCGCTTACAACTCTTCCCTGGTGGGTAAGATCTATGTGAGGCGGAATATATCGCACCAGGATCCTCAGCCTGTGATCTAACCCTCATGAACTACTATCCTTCGTCCCCTATAGCTCAACATCTTACCAAAACATATCATACAAAAAAATATTACATATCGGTTCCCTACAACATCTCTCTCTACAATAACAATTTATCTCTAGAAAAAAACCCGACCCTTATGATACCTAAGTATAAATATGAACCTCCAAACCAAACCCTCTATGATACCTCGGTATCTATATTTATATGTTTTTGTCTCTTCATCCATTACAATACACTGCAAAAACCCGAACCCTAACGTCGTTAGGTCTTCCCTGCATGCGTGCATGTTATTCTTCCTTATAACTGTCGCTTTCCTCATGCATGCTTTCTTTCCCAAAATCATCTTTATTTCTACTTTGGCCTTCCTCCAACAGGACCCCAACACTGACATGTGGCTCATCCTGAGCCACCTAACACATATATTTGATCTCCTTGGTGACCGCCTGGAACTTTTCCTTGAGCTCTGTTGATTGTGTTTGCACCTGTGCATTCTTCTCCTTGAGTGTGTCCACTATCTAGACTGCAATTTCGTCACTAATTAATTTCGCACACTCTGCTTGGATCTGTGATATATGTGTCTTTTCCTCCTCTTCCTATGCTAGGACTTCTGCTACCCACTCTTGAAATGGTTCCATTTGATCCTGGCGCTCCTTCTTGTATGTTTTCACGATGGTGAGTTCTACATGCAGTATCTTCATGTCCTGCATCCCTCTAATGCTCTCTGTGATGAACATTGTCTTCTACCTCTACTTGAGGTCCTGGATAGATGTGCTTATCCTTTCTTCTTCTTTGTCCCACTTCTGGACTTTCTGATCCTCCTCTAGCTTTTTCTAAAGCTATGTTGCATTCTCGAACAAGTCAGTTGTTGTGCTAACTTGTCACTCTATCTCCTGTAAATGCTCTACTGCTTCCTGCTTCCTTTGCTCCTTTACTACTGGTGGATTAGTGGGTGTGAGTTTATTTCGAAGATGCTCGATCTCCTTCTGATATTGATCGACTGTCTGTGCAATCTGATCAATATTTTCTACTATTGTGATTTCATCCGTTCGTGCAGTGTTTGGAATCTTCTCGTATGTTCCTGCAACTTTCTGCTCCAATCCATTCATGCGCTCCCTTTCCTCTTGAGTCTCGAACTTAGCCTGCTCACATAATATTTCCAGTACGTCCTGCTTCTTTGTTTCTTGCTGCAATTCGGCTAAGTCTATGTGTGCATGAGACTGTATCTCATGGTTTACGCTAACCTGCAACTTGTGTAGATCCATGGATGGTATTCGCAGAAATACCAGTTGGATTTGGCTTAAGTCTTTTAGGGGTGTGTTCCCCACAATATCTTCCATGCGCAACATACTGGGTGAAATGTGGAATTTTTCATTCAGCTGCAATATCATATGGACTGGATCTCGCTCTCCTTCTGCCAGTCTTTCTTCTATCTACGATGTTGTTGGTGTTGTTCCCATGTTGCTGCCTGTTTTTTGTAATTCCCCGATTTGCTTGAGGAATTTTCGCATGTCTGCTAGCTCCTCTTGAATCATGTCCCTGTGGTGTGTAACATTGTCAAAATCTTCCGATAGACAATCCTATACTATTCGGGCTATCATTTCTCCATCATCCTCTGTGATCGTATAGTCTGGAGATGTTATTTGCACCTTCATCTTCTTGCACGCTCCTCATGTATGTGTGGATGGCCTCTTATTCCCACCTGGTTCCTGTGAGTTGGGACTTGGTGCGGTCCTATGTGCGGCCTCATCCTGTTTTTGTTGCACTTGAGCCACCTGTGTAGTGTTGTTTTTCCCCTTCTGGGTCCCTGTCTTAGCTTTCCCTTCGTTTCTTTGTGGTTTTTTTTTCTGGCTCATCTTTCATTTCTTGGGCACTTGAACTTCTTGAGGCTTTGTTTCTCCCTGCCCTTCCTCTTCTTTCATTGTTCTTTCCAGCAAGTCTTGGATAAGAACTAGAATATTCCATTCATATTCCCAATCTTTTATCACCATGTTGATGTCGCCCTATATGATACAATAGCCACTACTTATTGGGATCTTTTTGTGCCTGTATCCACATCACATGTCATGTGGCCTTGAAGTTGGCAATGTCATGATACTGCATGACAACCTTTGGTGTAGGTATCCTTCAAATATGGACCTGTTCATCCTTTTGTGCCTAGCATGCAACGTGGATTTCAACAATAAATATCTCGCTCCCTGATTAGGTTTGGGTCTTGTAACGAAAGTTACATATCTTGGTTCCCTCCATACCATAAAGGCTATTAACATGATTAGCCATGAATAGTGAAACTATGTTCTAGATCCTGCGCATCCTTGTAGTCATCCAGGAACAAGTTCAAGAGATAGGGTGTCCTTGGCGCACTGAGCTGCAACTGCGACAACCCTAGCCAGAACTTCCTCCCTGCGACATTTTCTTAGCAGCTTACAAGCTAAGATTTTTGCATCCATTTGTGTTGCGACATCATTGATCCTCTTGATGATGATGCCTCATGTCCCTCTATCAATACTATATTTCTTCTTCATCTCCTCCACAAGTGATTTCTCCTTAATTTTTCATCAAGAAACTGTGTGGGATCCATGCCCCGGGATGGAAACTCTGTTATGCTCGCAATAATCTCTACGTCTATCGAGATGAGATTGTCCAACCATATGTCCCCGCCATGTGTGACTGACAATAATTGTTTGATGCACTTTCTTGCGTACTGACCTCTTCCAAAATTTGGTAGATCTAACAGACCTAAAATTCTTGTTTTCTCCAGTCCTATTTCCCATCAGAGTGGCTGATCAATCCATTCCCCAACCGGATTTGTGCCCACAGTATCTAGGTATACTCTCTTTGAAAATTCTGGAAACTTGTCTATGTATGCTACATCATGGTCTAAGTATTTTATCTTGCCAATCTGCCCTAGCAAACATGATTCCACTCGTACCCCATTTGGTATACACGATAGAACAAGGGATGTGATGGGTTTCTTGCAAGGTGACCTAGGTACATGTTTCTTGTCTTTCTTCAACGATGGCTGGCTCGATGTTCCAGTAGTTGTTGTTTGTGCTTTGGCATACCATTCCGGCCAACCCATGACATCTTCTATTGTTCCTTCCTATGGGTGGTCTGAGACAGTTATTTGAGATTCATCTAGTTCGACTGTTGCTTCTAGATTTGACGATGTTCCATTGACTCTCGGAGCTGCTTCGATGTTCTCTAGTTATGCCTCCTTCAGGGTTTCTACGTCCTAGTTTTGTTGCTCCTATGCCTCTATTGGCGTATCTACATTCATTCCCTCTATTTTTGGTTGTTAGGTTTCTTCCACTACAAGTGTAGGTTTCACCAGTGTTGTGTCATGGGATGGGATTTCATCGACATTGATCATCTCTGGCAATTGTTGTTCGCCTTCTTCCAATTGTACCCATGACCCGGTTCTAACTCTGGGTTGTCTAGCACTCTGGCTTGATTTGGTGGTGCCATGGTGGTGAATGTTGAACCTTTTCTGATTTTGAATGGTCTATGTGATCTCTGTGAAATTTTTGAACTCCGTTATGTGCTCCTTCATTTCTATCTATCTCTGTCTATTCGCGTTTCACAAATAGAGTCTTTTCTCCCGCTTTCTTGCGTTGTATGGGCATCGTAGGAAAATTTTCGAAGACGCTACCTTAATTATGGGTTCAATGCACCTCTGGATCTCTTGTACTTTCCATTACTCTACCTTGTCATCTCTATTTGGCATGATTAATGTGGCATCGCATTGGTCCTTTCTGTCATTCAGTTCTGCATAACTTCATCGTTTCGTACTGATTTTGTCGTCTTTTCGTTTCCCGCTTGTATCACCTTTTCTGTGGTCGTTTTCCTTCTCCTCTCTGATTTTATGTTCCTAAGTATGAATTCCCTTTATTCTTTCGGTGCATTGTGCCTTTTTTGGTGCTTTTTAATATATTATACATTTTTATTTTTATTTTATTGCGCGGTGGGTGGTTGACTGTCTTTGTACAGCTTCAGTCAACCCCCGTTGATCATCCCTCTGAGTTTTGTGCCTCATAAGTCTTTCAACTTTGCATCTCCTCCATCTATGAAATATTTTACTTCATACAGTCCTAACCAGTGCATCTTGAGCTTTCCTAGGTGTTGAAATGATTTGTTGTCATACATCAATACTAGATCTCATTCTTTGAAAGTTTTCTTCTTTATGTGTCTGTCATGCCAAGATTTGTCCCTTGCTTTATGAACTTGTTGGTGGAATATTTATAAGATCTAATATTCCTCCATGGTCATCAACTGGTTTAGTCTCTCTTGTACTGTGCCTCATTTTGTCATGTGTGTAATTGTTGCTACGCGCAAACTAGGTACCAAAAATTCTAATGGCGCCACTGCTTCTTGGCCATATACCAGTTTAAATGGCGTGTGCCCTATCAAATGTTTTCACGTAGTCTTGTAGGCCCATAATATTGCTGGTAATTTGAGGTCCCAGTCATCCCTGTTGATGTTACATATCTTTTTCAGTGCATTCTCCAAGATTTTGTTAAATGCTTCTACCGTGCCATTTTCCTGTGGGTGATATGGTGTGCTCTTCTGATGATGGACTTCAAACTCTTCAGTCATAGCGCTAATGGTGATGTTTATGAAGTGTGTGCCTTGGTAGCTCATCAAGACTCTTGGGAACCCAAATCGAGTGATTACTTTTTCAAATAGGAAGTGTGTTGTTGTTTCTGCACTGCAATCCTTCACTAGTGCGGCTTCTGCCCATATTGTTAGGTACTCTGTCACAGTGACAATGTACCTAGCTTGTGTTATTCTTGCTAGTGGGTTGATTGGTCCCATAAAGTATGTTTCCCACTTGTCGAATGCCTGCAATGTTACTTGTGGTCATAATGGCATATTGTCCCTTATGTTGGGTTTACCTACCCTTTGACAAACATTTCATATTTGACAGTACTCCTTTGAGTCTCTGTGAATCGTTGGCCACCATAGTCCTGCATGCAATACCTTATGTGTGGTAGCTTTGCCTGCATAATTCCCTCCTGTTATTCCCTCATGGGCCTCTGCTGGAACTCTTGGTATTTCATGTTCTAACACGTACCTTCACAAGATGTTATCTACGCCCATTTTATATAAGTGTCCTGCGATCAGTTGATAGTCTGTAGCCCGGACTACCAGGTTTTTCTTCTGTGCGGTGGTAAATTATTGTGACGCAGTACCTGTGCTCAAGTATTGAATGATATCTACAAAGTAATCATCAGCGATCTGGACTGAAAATAATTGTGCATCTGGAAAGTTGTCCTCTAAGTTGGTAGGTTCTTCTCCATTTGTGACCCTTGATAGGTGGTCAGGTCTTGCGTTCAATTTTCCTGGATTAACTACTACTTCAAAGTCAAATTCTTGAAATAGTAGTAACCATCGACATATTCTCCCCCATAACACTAGCTTGTTGACTAGGTGTTTTAGGGATAAGTGATCTGTGAACATCTTAAATTGTTTTCCCAATAAGTAGTGTCTGAAATTTTGCAGTGCATAGACCATAGCTATGCCTTGCCTTTCGATAGTGTTATAGTTATGTTCTGATTTTGATAACTTTATGCTCACAAATTCTATCAGGTGATCCAAGTATCTCGCTCCTGGCTACGCCAAGATAGCTCCAAGCGTTATGGTTGATGCATCTACATGCACGTGGAATGTCTTCTCCCAATCTGGAAATACTAATATTGGTGCAGTGACCATCTTTTCCTTAAGGGTATCCAAACCATTTTGACACTCGTCGTTCCACTGAAACTCTATATATTTTCTTAACAGTTTTTCCATTGGAGCAGTAATCTATGTGTATCCTTTGATGAATTTCCTGTAGTATCATGTGTGCCCCAACATTTCTCTTAGCTGACATACTTTTTTAGGTGGTGGCAAGTTAAAAATTCTTGCAATCTTTGCAGGATCTACTAGTAAACCTTGTTTGCATACTATATGGCCCAATAGTATCCCAAATGATGTTCTGAATATGTGTTTCTTTATGTTCAGTGATATCTGGCACTTCCTACATCTCTCTAACATCAGTCGTAAGACTTCTACATGTTCTTTCAACAAACTATAGACTGTCCAATCGTCTAGGTATACTTCAAGAAACTGGTGGATGAATTATTTAAACACAGCGATGACTACTCTAGAAAATATTGTTGGTGCATTCTTCAGTCCAAACAGCATGACTGCGTACTGGTAGGATCCCCATTCTGTCACAAATGTGGTCTTGTATCTATCTTCATGCGCTATCTTGATTTGATGATAGGCTGGGAATCCATCGGTAAATGAGTAAGCTTCATGTCCACCTATGTTCTCTAACACTTCATCCATGAAAGGTATAGGGAACGGGTCATGTAGGCATGCATCGTTCAACTTCCTCAAGTCGACACATATCCTTATCCCTCCTTGTTTTTTTTCCTGAACTACCATCGGGCTTATCCATTCAGATTCTTCGACCGGTTCTATGATTCCGGCTTCAAGCATCCTGTCGATCTCATCTTTGACTTTCTACTTATATACTGGGTTCAATCTATATGGTCGTTGTCTGATCGGTCTCGCTTCGGGTCTGAGTGGTATCTTCATATCTCCTAGCTCTCCTATTATACCCTTCATCTTTGTAAATGTTGTGGGAAATAGATCGTTGTATTTGTGCAATAACTTTGTTATGCTTTCCATTGTTTTCTCATCCCAGTAATCTCTAATGCTGGCCATTTTGGGGTTCTCAACTGTCCCAATGTTAACTTTCTTTACCTTTATCGGCGCGGAAATAAATTATGATTCTATTGATGGACCCTCCACTTCTCTTTCACCTTCTACTTCTTCAATTTGAATATCATGCAGATTGTCTTCATCTGGTGCTTCCTCTTGCACATGGTAACATGACAATAGTTCCTTAACTATCTGTTTGTTTCGTTGTTGTTCCTTTGTTATGTTCTCGACTTCTAGTTCCTTAATGAATATCACACCTCTTATCTATTTTAGATATACATCTATGTTGGTGTTCTCATGTTCGAATGAGAAAGTGACTGTAAAATTCTGTTGCAACTTGCAATGTCATCCGGGTTGCAGTTCCTCTACGCAATTCCTGGTCTGTGTACCAGTTTGTTGGTATGACCTCTAGAGTGTGTATGAAATGATGAGGCCATTCCTTTGGGGGGGTCAATTTCCACAACGTTTTGCACTTCTCCAAGTATTTTTTTGGTGCCCCTTGTCCATCATACCTCTGTTTCTTGTTGTTTTTCTATTCTGCATCGAACCTTATGCGCAGTAACCGCTTACATTGGTACCAATATGTGATTGTCTCTTTGTGTGTGCCCCACCATCTTGTAGGTGTTGCCTTGAGTGTTATATCAAGCTCTAACAGTCTCTGATTCTCCAAGGCTTCGTCTTCATACTGTGCCAAGAATGTTTCAAAAAAATTTATTCCGTGGAAACTAGGTGGTTCCCTTATCTCTGTGCCTACCAATCTTATTGCGTGGTTTATTCATGCACATCTTCTTGAGGAAACTTCGTGTAGCCTTTGTTTCCAATTTTCTAGATTGGTATCTGAGTCTGTTTCACATGAAGTAATTCTCCACCAACTGAGTATCTCATCTGCATTTGGGTTTACGTAATCTTCATCGCACGCAATTGTTTTGTACAACTAGTTGATTTCCTCTAGGTCTAAGCAAGTAGGTTCTAGAACCCTTTCCCCTTCTGATGGGTCTAATGGCACGATGAACTTGTATTCTCCTAAATTGAATGTCATATTTCTTGTCTTTAGATTGATTATGGCATGGTTGTCAAACACCCAATTCAAAATAAACAACGCTAGGTAAGGTGTTGTGTCATCTACTATTTCAATGACTTCAAAATATACTTTAGTGTGCACTCCATCCAGGTCTATTGTTACTTCTTTCAGCCTACCGATTGGTAAGACTCTGTGTTGGTTTTCTAATTTCAGTTGAACAGGTGAGTAACCTAACGTGGGATCTCCCATGAATTTACATGTATTCTTTGGTAATACATTAACTTCAAATCCTAGATCCAGTATGATATCTCCCATGTTGAAATCTATGATATTGGCATTCGGCCTGAACTGCCTACTGGTTCTTCTTCTTGTATGTAGGTGATTGACTATTTTTTGTTCTAGTTTTCCTTCCATCTCGATGCTACATTTTTCTAATATGTTTTGCAATATTTTCACAGATGATGGATCATTTAATACTTTTACACATGATTGAAAAAATCCTTTGATTGTACTTACTTGTCCCATGGGTTGCATTTCGTTGGTATGATCCAATAATGGAGGCATCTCATACTCTGGTGCTTCCTTATTTTGTTGCACAGTTGAAGTCGATGCCATGTCTTCTTTCTGAAATTCTTGTCTTTCTTGCTTAAATGCCTCCTTCTCCTTCTACGCTTAAAAATGATTCCTTGCTTCGGTTTTCTTCTTCACCCACTAATTTTGTGTTGGCTCTTGTCGGACCACGTCGTTTCTTTTTTTCGCTCCTCCGCGAGTAACTATATTGATATTCCATCATTCATCCCTTGCTTCGGCTGAAATCCACTGAACATTCTGGTTGTTCTTCTTCCTCTTTTCCTAGATCTTTACTAATAGTCTCAGACATTCCTCTGTGTCATGATTTGATGCGCGACAATACAGAGAAGTCATTGGTGGAAGTAGACATTCTCTTGCATAATGTCCTAGTTGTTGACAATTGTGACATACCACTAGTCCTCTACCTCATCCAAAACCTCCTCTCACTCATCCTCCACCTATGTAGCCTACTCAATCTCCTCTCGACACATTATATGGAGGAGCCTGATTGTACTGCACGATGTTTTAATGAGGCAGTGTTGTGTTGTACTTTGGTTACATGTTATTATATGGTTGTTGCATAATATTATACTATTGTTGCGTAGTATTGTATGGATCTGGAACTTGATTAAACTGTGGTGTGTCTTGCCCAGTCATAATTTCTACCTGCACTCTATATGCATCTGATGTCCTCTCTCTCATGAGCTCCATAGTTCTACAATATTTGTCGTCATGGCCCACTTACTTGCAAAAGCTTCAATATGATCTCTTTGGGACTGTCTGGTATTTCTGCATCATCGTGCAGTGATAAGGATCGTGACCCATTGTTTTTTAGATTTAACACCATAGTCCTCCTTTTGGTAACAGATTTGGAAATTTTTTTTCCATATTCTATGTGAATGTTGGACATTCGTTCTTTTGGTGTCCTTCCATCCTACATATAGTTCACCAAACGGCTTCTCGTTTGTCCTTACTCTTATTCTGGTTTAGCAGAAACATTAAGTTCTTCAAATCCTCCTTCAGTTATTCGATAGCTGGGTCCATCTACTGATATTGATTTTCTTATAGTTGCAGGGCTGCCTGTAGAGCCTCTGCCTGCGTATGAAACTTTTGTTGTCGCAATGGGTATTTTAAGTGTGGGAGCAGTAAGTTGACAAATAGGTGTCGATGTTTCATATTGGTCATGAGATATTTCAACTTTCCCTTCAGTCTCTTGAATATCTGGTCAATCTCTCATACGGACTCTCTCGATTTCTATCTAATTTTGATCATCTCATTCGTGTACTGATCGTCTGAACTCATCTTCTGGAACTCATTAATCAATAACTTCTTAATGTTTGTCAGTGTCCTTGTCTTCCTAGGTGCATTGTTTTCATATAGACTCATGTACCAGTCTAATGTGTGGTCTCTTAGCGTAATAGCTAACTGCACAAGTTTAGTATCTTCATCAGTGATATGTTTTGCTTCCCAGATCTTTGCACAAATGAACAAGTGTTTCTCAGGGTCTTTTGCTTCTTCTCCTTGAAATTATGGTAACCTGATGGTGGGATCGTGTCCTGTCATTCTGAATGTTGAACTACTACTTCCGCGTGGTGTAGATACTTGACTAGTGTTTCCTAAACTGGCTCCTCCAGTTGTTGTTCCTTGTGTGGATGTAATTCCTTTTGTCTTGCTGCTTCTGAACTTTGGTTGTCTAAATGGTGGTGTTCTCTTTGGTGTATTGGTCGCACATGGGTTTATGTGTTCCACACTAACATTAATATGGATAGGATTGTTTCCTTCTCTTCATGTTCTTGGACCTCTCGTCTTCCTCTCGTATGTTACACATAGTATTTCCTCAATATTCTCCATGGCCTGGAGATCCTCTACCTCTTCCTCGTCACTCACCAAGACTTCCCTCGCGGCTACAAATCTCTTATTGGCATTCACCTTGTATTGGTAGGGTACTTCGCTACACGTCTTTCCAACTGTCATCGTGATCTGCTTGATCTGGTCGTCGTCCATCATGATTCGATCCAAGGGTTCCTCCTTCTTTCCCTTATCCTCTCCTCCTTCCATTTCTCCTCTTTCTGTCAGCTCTTCCCCCCTTCCCCCATGCATGCAGGGAAGTTTAGTTTTATGAATCCATTGTCATTACACCTTTATTGTATAGAAATATTTTAATAGATGTATACAAAAATTTAATGTACCTTCCTCGAGGTCTGCGTAAAAACTATTTCTCTGTTGCGTTGTATGACTTCACTGTGTCTACTGCAAACTCTGTTATAAAACCTGCCACAATATTGTCAAGCCAAAAATCTTATGTGTTGGTGAATTTGTTGTTCACCTGTTGTAACTGCTCAATCTATACTTGGGTCCACTCTAACTGTTGTATCTGATTCGTTGTGTGGTTATCCTTCAACCTTAGTATCCACTCCTGCAATAGATGTGGAAAATCGCAGAAAAATACTTCATGCAAATTAGTAAACACATATTTCTCAAGATATTTGCGGGGTGTTATTCTAGGGTTTCTGTTATCTTTTTGTGCAAACTCTAGATCTTTGGTTCTTAGCCAAGTTTCGATCTCTGCTTTGTGGGATTCCACGGTCTCAACATCCTCTTCTAATGGCTCATTTCTTTCTTCTTTTCTTCACCCTTATATTGTTCAACCTATATCCTCTACTCAATCCTCTCGTGTTCCTACCAACAACAACAAAACCATTTGTTGGTTTACTTCTCCTTTTTTGTTTGAGTTTATTGACCCACAGTTCATGTATGTTCGGGTTTCCAATAAATCCTCTAAAACTATCGGCCCTCTTGTTAAACCAGAAGGCAACGCAGGGCACAGAGTGCACTACACAGTCTCACCTGAGATAGATTTAATGGGTGGTTGTAATAATCATGTGTTTACAGCCTATGATTGAGTGCAAGATATGATAACTGTATATTTAATCACTATTATAACTTGTAAACCCAATATACAGTCAAGTGCGAATAAATAGGAAATATAACACTCATTCATTCAGTATAGCAATATTTATTTAAAAGCAATAAATACACACATGCATTCAATCTCATAACACAGATGTTACTATGGTTCACCCCCTCCTGGGCTACGTCCACAAAGATTTGGCTCTCAGATCTTTTATTATAGTCATTATGTCACTACAGCGTCGCATGCTTACAACTCTTCCCCATTGGGTACGATCTATGTGAGGTGGACTATATCACACCAGGATCCTCAGCCTATGATCTAACCCTCATGATCTACCCTCCTTCGTCCCCTCTATCTCAATACCTTACCAAAATAGATCATATAGAAAAATATTGTTTGCATTTTTTGTAGGAAAGAGTGTGTTTTTTATTGATGGAAAGAACAAAAGGTGGAGCAGAAGGAAGCATAAGCTTAGGAGGAGGAGCGAACAACAAGCAGATATCACAGCACATAAA
The DNA here is from genome assembly GCA_009831015.1 of Picea engelmannii. Taxonomy (NCBI): domain Eukaryota; kingdom Viridiplantae; phylum Streptophyta; class Pinopsida; order Pinales; family Pinaceae; genus Picea; species Picea engelmannii. The sequence continues at coordinate 8,623 of WSFP011388811.1, read as the reverse complement.
TGAAAGCGAAGTACATAAGTGACTGGAGATTAAATCTCAGAAGAGATGGAGCAACAAAAATCAAATTGAATCAAGATCGTTGGATCTGCAAGCCAGATCAATGACAAGGATGAATTTCGAGGAGAGAAATTTGAATTAAAATACTCGCCAGTTACAATCCCACAATCTGTCTAGATCGTCAGATCTCATAGCTTCAAATATCTATGATGCGATTGATCCAACAAACAATGAGTCTAAGTCAAATTAAATCATGTATGTCAGATGCGCAATCGCCAAATCTACGACAGGGATGAATTGTGGAGATTGAAAGGAAGATTAAACTTCGTGCTTGTTCCCATCCCACAATTAGTCAGGATCATCTGATCTGATAGCTTCAAATATCAACAATTGTGGTTAACTCACCAATAGCGCACATCTTCCCATTGCGGAGTTGGGTGACGAGTTAAAACACTTGCAGATTTTGGTTGCGCAATCATTCTCGATCATGAATTTGTTTTAAGAAACTTCACTACCGTTGGATCACTTTTGAGTGGAAGGAAAGGATAAGAGAGAAAAACGTTTGAGAATTCGATGATGTGAATTCTCGTCAACCGTCGGATCACTTTCAAGTGGAAGGACAGGATAAGCTAGCAGAGCCACAATGTTGATAGATCAAGCCATCGATCTATGATCCTAATCGACGAACAACATTTAGTTTGGGTTTAAAGTCATGAAGAGGTTATGCTCCTGATTGTTTGAGATATGAAATACCCAAAGCCCGTAAATCCGAAATGAATAAGGACCATTGGATTTGGAGTACAAACAAGGACCATTGGTTCAGGGATTTTAGTCAGCGGACCACGTCAGCAAAAGGGCATAGTGGCAGACCTCGTTAGAAGACTAGGTCAGAAAACCATGTCAACAAATACGCATGGCATAATTAGGTGATGACAAGAATCAAGATGAAATTGGCTCGTGCCATGTCAACAAGTGATGTAAGCAAGTTACGTCACTCCATGAGAATTGCTACAGGATTTTCACCACCAAGAAATGTCAAAAGTCTCGAAGTCCCGAAGGACGAAGGTCCGAAGGAACTCTCAATCGTCAATCTAAGATACTATCATGATCGTCAGATCAAGGACACCTGGCACAGTCAGAGAATGACAAGTGTCAAGTTGAAATCATCATTTCAGGTACATGCAAATCATGAATCAGAGTGAAACGTGGCAGCTTCTCGGCTCGTGACACATCATCAAGTGACGAAATAGTTACGTCACTTCGAGAGTTTTGATTCAGGAGTTTTATCACCAGCACTCACCCAAAGACCCGAAGTCCCAAATGCCAAAGACCCAAAGTGGACATGAGACGTCCAATCTAAACATCACTTCAGGAGCAGTCTCATCCATCGATATACTACAATGGAAGGATAGTGTAAGTGAAAATGTTAACTGAAAGAAAGTGGTCTCCACCGTCTTATGACTAACTTAGTAGCTGACCACTCTGGAGGAAAGAACGAGTTGAGATTTGAAATCTCTGAAGTCTAGAGACCCGAGGAGATCTCGACCATTAATCTGAGAGGGACACGTGTCAAAGGCTTGTCAGCTCCGGAAGATTGACGTATGGAGGAAAGAAACGGTTGAGACTCAAAATATCTGAAGTCTGAAGACCCGAAGGAGATCTCAATCGTCGATCAGATGTCGGGTGTACTATCAACCGTTGATCAAAATATAGTGGAAGGATAGCGTAAGAATAATAGATAAAGTCATGGAGTAAAAGGTGGCCATATATCTCATTGCCTGATTAAGTCATGGTCATTGGATTAAGAAATAAAGGATAATTGTAAGGATTAATGTTAAACCATTGATTTGGTTCCAAGATGTAATGTGAACCATCCAATTTGTTCAGATATTCTAATTTGAAAGTTTCGAAAGGTTTGAATCCCAAAAGTTCCGAAGGGAAAAGTTCCAAAGTTACAAAAGTCGTCCATTTCAGGAGAATGAATCGTGGTCGTTGAATTGATAAGCACTCAAATGATCATTAAGCCTAGGTGTATGGTCATCGCCTGTGATCATATGAAGGAAGGGGCTTAGAAGACAAAGAAGCCATAATTGATTGGTTGTAACTAACAGAGAGGAAAAAGAGTTTCGACTGCCAAAGAAGCTAAGGAACATCAACATAATTCCCACTGATGATGAACACATGGATTGAACCACTAGAGAGGATGAAGAGTTGCCATGGTGATTAGGAAGAGGACTCGACGTCAAAGAGAGATGCATAACATAGAAGTGAAGTGATTATGTTGGTTAGCTATGCATTTGTGAGGAAGAGACGCAGTGAACAACCTGTAGGGTAGAACAGTGATGTAGTGAAAATCATGCAGAGGCATAGCACATAAAAGAGAGATGGCGCACAGAGCATAAAATGCAGAAGAAAAGAAAGTGCAGGTTATGCGAGCAGAGAGACATTGATGCAAGCAGAGAAGAGAAATGTAGCAGAACATTGATGAGACTGGTAATCCATAGATAAATGTTGTATCATTGTGATAAATTCAAGAAAAGAAAATATTTATATTTCAGGGTGGTAGGGAGGTGCTAGGGAGGACTAGTGTCCTCGAAGTTTCAAGTGGGTTCTTGAACACAGAGAGTTGTAGCTTCCATCTAGTTGGAGATAGAAAAACCAGGGTGGCAGGGTGGTGCAAGGGAGAACTATTGTTCTTTGTTATACAGGTTGGTGCCTGTGTGACTGGAAGTTGGTGCTTCCATCTAGTTGGTGCTGGAACACTCATGGAGTTGGTGCTTCCTTCGAGTGGTGCTAGAGAAAACAGAGATTTGGTGCTCTCAGCAAGTTGTTTCTTGTAAAACTGAGGTTTTAGCCTCAAGAAAAGTTGGATATCATAAGAATGATAATGTACAGAAAATAAATATTACTTATCATATCAAGAAGAAGAGGTTTTTCCGTTTATGGATTTCCTCAAGAAATACCTGTCTCTGTATATTTCATGTGTGTGATTGATGTTGAATATTATATTGCTTACTTCCCTGCTTTATTGTGATCTTCATTGAGTGTTTTGTAAAGAGTCTAAAATGGGCACAATTATTTAAGCATGGTAACAACTGATTCACCCCCACTCTCATTTGTCCAACAATTGGTATCAAAGCCAGTTCCTTTTATCTAAGGGTAGATCCTAGAGCTTAAACATGAATAGCCATGAAGGAACTTCAACCAATGAGGCCCTCGTGTTCAATGGAGCAAACTTCACCTTCTGGAAAGTTAGGATGATAACCTACATAATGGCCCTAGGTGCAAATGTTTGGGATGTGGTAGAGACTGGTTATGTAAAACCAGTTGTACTAGCTACTAAGGATGACAAGCTATAATTCAGCTTCAACACTAAGGCTATGAATGTTATTCTGAGTGGACTTACAGAAACATAATTTGTAAAAGTTATGCACTTAGAATCTTCTAAAGAAATGTGGGGTAAACTCGTCAGTAGTTATGAAGGTAATGAGACGGTAAAGGATGCCAAGCTTCAAACCTACAGATTAAATTTTGAACAGATAAAGATGAAAGAGGATGAAATTGTTGGGAAGTACTTTCTGAAAGTTGAAGAACAAGTAAATGCAATGATAGGACTTGGTGAAAAAATTGAGGATATCTCTTTAGTTCAGAAAATTTTGAGATCTCTGCCAGATAGGTTCAACCCAAAGGTATCTGCGATAGAATAACTTAATGATCTAAAAGCTCTATCTATTGACCAACTCCTAGGAACTTTGACTGCCTATGAAATGAGGATAGGTAAAGATAAACCCACCTCTAGAGCATCATCATTTATAGCAGACAAGAATGAGGATTATGAGCCTGATGAAATTGAAGCAAAATTTGTGAGAAGACTAAAGAAAGGATCAGGCGAGTACCAAGGAAAATTTCCCATCAAATGTTTTAACTGTGGAAATATAGGTCACTTTGCATCTAAGTTTCCACACAAGAAACAGGATCATAATTCTAAAGGTGAAAAGAAATACAAACCCAAGAGATTTGGTAAAAAGAAAAGTCTATGTGTAAACAATGATGACTCTTCAGAAGACATAGATAGTGACTCTTCCTGTGAAGATAATATTAATGACTTTATTCTTATGGCCAAATAGGATTATGATAATAAAGGCACAGGAAGTGATGTTGACGATGAAGAATTTGTAGTTGAATTGGAAGGAGAACTGATCAGTGCTCTAGAAGAAATTGCTAGACTCGGATCTAAGAAGAAAAGGCAAAAACAATTGATGATACAGTTAGAGAAAGACAATAAATTTTTTGATGAAGACTTTTCCCTGCTAAAAGTGTAATTAGAAGAGGCAAAGAAAATAGAGGACATTCTGAAACAACAACTATCAGAAAAGAAGGCAAGATGTGAAGCCTTGGAAGAAGAGGTAGTAAAAACCAAAAAAGAGATGGAGAAGTTTAAAACATTGTATCTCCAAAATATTCCAATAATTAAATCCACAACATAACTTAATGACATTCTGAGCAAACAAAGATCTCCTTTGTTGAAGACTGGTTTAGGTTATGTAAATGGTTCAAGTAGCAAATAGCCAGAAAGCAAAGAGCCAGTAAAGATGATCAAGTTCCAAGTCAGCAGACAATCAAACCATGAGAGTACTATGTCACCAAAAGCTAATAAAGACAAGATGATCTCTAATAAAAAACAAAGAGATCGGAAGATGGAGCAACAAATGCCAAGAAGAAGGCCATCCTTCAGGTACCAAAATTTCTTCCATGGCTATTGTTTTCATTGTTCTAATTTTGGTCATAAGGTTGTACATTGTCAAATTAAATTTAGAGACATGCAACTAAGGAGGTCAAGAAATAAACAATGTTTACGACATAGACCTAAGAAACCAATGAATAGATAGTGTAGCACCAATCACTTTGACCTACTGAACAATGAGCTCGAATGTTATAACTATCATAACTTCGGCCACAAAGCTGCAAAGTTCCATCTGAAGAAGTACAAGGCAGATCTAAGGATAAATCCTTTAGCTAGAAAGGCCAGCACATGGAAAAAGAAAGATAGTGAAAATTGTGGTCTAGTACTTTCAGCTCAAAAAAAAAAAGACCCATGGTATATAGACAGTGGATGTTCCAAGCACATGAATGGAGACAAGGATAAGTTTATTTCCATAAGTAAAAGAAAAACAAGAAATGTAACCTTTGGAAATGATGAACCATGTAAAATCAAGGGTAAAGGGATGGTGAGTTTGAGTAATGGTAAAGGAAAATCCCAGGATGTTTTGCTTGTAGATGGGTTGAAACATAATTTGCTCATTGTAAGTCAAATGTGTGACAGAGGATGTGAAGTGGTGTTCACTTCCAAGGATTGTAAGATAAAATCTGTAAATTCAAGTCAAGTGGTGGCTAAAGGCATAAGGACAGAAAATAAAGTATATGTGTAGAAATAAGATAAAGAAGAGTTTCATCTAAGAAAACATGATGAAAGTTGGTTATGGCATAGGAGACTTGGACATATAAACTTTGACCACTTAATCAAGATCAAAAATATTGAGGCAGTAAAAGATCTTCCAAGAATATCAAAGCCACAAGACTCTGTGTGTAAACACTGCCAAGTAGGAAAGCTAACCAGGACACGGTTTAAATCCAAGATCTTTGTTTCAATAAAGAAACAACTCCAATTAGTTCATATGGATTTATGTGGGCCATAAAGACAGGAAGGCACAGGGAAGGAAAACTACTTTATGTTGATCATTGATGATTACTCTAGACTTACTTGGGTTGATTTTATCAAAGAAAAAGTTGAAGCATTTGAGAAATTTAAAATATTTAAGGATTTAATTGAGAATCAAACAGGCAAGAGGTTAAAGGCAGTAAGATCAGACAGAGGAGGAGAATTTATTTCAAGTGATTTCAAGGAATTTTGTGACAAACATGGGATCAAGAGAGAATACACAATCCCAGGAACTCCACAACAAAATGGAGTAGTTGAGAGGAAAAATAGAACAGTTCAGCAAATGGCCAGGTGAATGATGAATGAGAAGAACATTGGTCAAACTTACTAGGTAGAAGAAATACACATGACATCCCATATTCTTAACAAATCCCACCTCAGACCGCATAGTGACGAGACACCTTATGAACTGTGGTATGGAAGACCTGCTTCAATCAAACACTTCAAAGTCTTTGGGAGTAAGTGCTACATAAAGAATAATAATGAAAACCTTGGCAAGTATGATGATAGGGTTGATGAAGGCATCTTCTTAGGATGTGCTACCAATAGAAAAGGATATAGATGATTTAATAAAAGATTGCACAAATTAGTTGATTGCATTGATTTAAAGGTTGATGAAGGAGTTACAGCAAGAGAGGTGAAAAATATTGAGTCTCCTACAGAGGACACAACTGAAACTAAAGATGAACAGGTCCAAGAATCAGATGGAGAAGAGACACCCAAACAAGAAGAGTCGAGACAGCGATCAGCATCAAATCCTTCCTTTAGAATTACTCAAAAGAATCATCCTGAAAGTCAGATAATTGGTGAGAAAGACAAAGGTGTACAAACGAGGAGAAGGAAAACCAAAGACACTGATCAATCACATATGGCCTTAATATCCATGGTGGAACCCAAGAACTTGAATGAAGCCAGTGAAGATGTAAATTGGTTAAAATCAATGAATGAGGAACTGGACCAGATTGAAAAGAATCACACTTGGGAATTCGTTCCTAGGCCAGCAAATAAAAATGTAATAGGATCCAAATGGGTCTACAAAAATAAGATGAATGAGCATGGAAATATTGTAATAAATAAGGCTAGAATAGTCTACAAAGGATATGCTCAAATAGAAGGATTGGACTTTGATGAAATATTTGTGCCTGTAGCAAGATTAGAAGCTATTAGAATGTTTCTTGCCTATGCTTGTCATAAACAGTTTAAATTCTATCAAATGGATGTCAAGTCATCTTTTCTAAATGGAGATCTAAAAGAAGAAGTCTATATGGAACAACTAGAGGGTTTCCAACTGTCAGATAACCTTGACTTTGTCTGCAAGCTTAAGAAAGACTTATATGGGTTGAAACAAGCTCCGCGTGCCTGGTATTACAGACTGGATAAGTATCTTCAAGACAAAGGATTCAAGAGAGGAACAGTTGACAACAATCTATATATAAAAACATAGGGTAATGATTTTCTCATCGTGTTGGTCTATGTAGATGACATCATCTTTGGAAGTAATAATGCTTCGTCAGTAAAATGGTTTGCCTCTACCATGCAGTCTAAATTTGAAATGTCTATGATAGGGGAACTATCATTTTTTCTTGGTCTGCAAATTACTCAGAGGTCTGAAGGATTTTTTTTTCTCAGGAGAAATATCTAAGAGAAATGTTGAAAAGGTTTCAAATGGAAGATTCTACACCTATGAGCACACCTATGGTCACTGGATGCAAGTTAAGAAAGGATAATGACTCACCTAATGTTGATCATAGTTCCTATAGGTCTATGATAGGCAACCTATTGTATATCACAGCATCCCGTTCAGACATAATGCATGTTGTTGGAATGGTAGGAAGGTATCAGGTTGCACCTAAAAAGAGTCATTTGTTAGTTGTCAAAAGAATATTCAGATACTTGAAAGGAACAATGAACTACGGCTAATGGTTTCCTAGGAATCAGAATTTTCAACTGTCAGTCTATTCAGATGTTGATTGGGCTAATGGCGTGTATGAAATGAAAAACACGAGTAGATGTGCGTTATTCGTAGGAGATTCTCTTGTATCATGGTTGAGAAAGAATCAAGGTTCCATTTCCTTATCAACTATAAAATATGAATACATTGTAGCTACCACTTGTTGTACCCAAGTATTGTGGATGATTCAGACACTTGCATATTTGGAGGTAAAATATACTGCACCGATCCCAATTCATTGTGATAATACCAGTGCAATCAGTGTGTCAAAGAACCCTGTATTTCACTCCAAGACCAAGCATATACCCATCAAGTATCACTTCTTGAGGGAAAAAGTGACCAAAACTATTGTTTCTTTGCATTATATTCCATCCAAAGATTATATTGTTGATATCTTCACTAAACCACTTGCAAAATATCAGTTTGAGTATCTATGCCAGAAGTTGGGTGTGACCCCATTATCAACCTAAGAGAGTCCATCTTTTGAGGGGGAGTATGTGTTGGTTGAATATCTGACACCTCTGAAAAGTACTGCAATAATTCAGGGGGAGCATGTTTTCTTTGACATTGATGTCAAAAGGGGCGAAAAGTAGTCTGGATGCTACAGTTGGAGGTCCAAGAAGTCTAGTGCATCCTGTTATCACTGAAATTTCGTCCGCGCAGGGCGACAAGAACTCTGCATTGTCAGCACAGAAAAACAGTCGTTCATGGCACAAGGATTAACTCCACAGCACAGCAAAAGGGTCAAAACTATGCAAAATGGCCAAAAAATTAAAAAGCGCTATGCATCCACTGAGCGCGCGCGCACGCGCACAACATCTTTGTATCTGGAGCGCATATGCGCGGCTGTGGGGTGCAAAACCCGCGCGCCTGCCAAACGGCGCATTTATGAAGCTGGTCGGCCTCCCAACCACTAATGGATCGGCTCCCAAGTCGATTTGACATCAAATCCGAGC
>WSFP011388810.1:0-28394 GCA_009831015.1 Picea engelmannii | reverse complement strand
CTTTTGCTTTCTTAAGTCAACTTAAAAATATAACTTTTAACTTCTTGACTTTTCCCCCCTTCAGTGTGAGACTATGACCTAGTGGGGGTGCCCAGGCCACTGAGTCTCCTCATTACCTCTCTAAGAGGTGGGGGACATTACAAAACTTGATACAATGTTATTTCATTATAGACATTGTTGGAACAAATATTGAAATTTTGGCTTTCGGTAGATTAGCAGGAAAACATTTATAGTGTTTATCTAACGAAAGTGCAGACTTTCGGTAGCTTAAATCTCAGGTTTCATATGCCCTTAGCTGCTGAAAGTGTAGATGTGTTTTTACCCAGAAATCAAGTCATGAGGAGGCACAAAAATAATGCAATAAACGAAAATAAAATCGCTATAATAAGGTTTTACATAAATGCCACGTCACCATTTCGAGTTTTTGGCAGTCGGGGGTTCGACCGACATAGAGATTTTGACCATTTCTCCATTTCCCCGAAAGACAAAAGACAAAATCGGGGTTTCGGGACCTTCGGTGGATTATGGCACTTTGAAATCACACTGTTAGCTGCCAAAATCCAGGACTTTCGGTGGCTACGATACCCCTGTTTTCGGCCTGTTAGCCACCAAAATCGCAGGTTTTTTCCAGTGACAAAACTGCCTTAGAAAAAATAAATTTTCTCAGTCGTGGAGAGGTCGTTTTCTGTGTTTGAATAGTCGATCGACATACACATATCCTAATATTTCTAGTGGTGTCTTCATAATTTCTTTTGGATCTTGGGAAGGAAGTCAAAAGTCCCCCGAAAGATGAGGTTCATTTTCAGAAATGTGGCATTTTTTACTATGTTGAGTCATCATTTTCAAATGATGATTCTGAGCAGCTGGTGTATCATTTTGAGAAACGTTCATAGGATTGTTTTCTTAACACATCATAGATCAATAGCCTCTCTCAGTTTTCCTGCAGGTGTCACATATTGGGAGAATCGAATCCATCTCCGAGCCCTAATTTTCAGATCTCATATTTTCCTGTTTTGACACATGTCTGTAAAATGAAGATCTGGGGAAAATAGAAATAGATCTCAGGGAACTAAGAGAGTTTTTTTCTCAAAAAAAACAGACTCACAAAATCCTCTTTCAGTTTATACACAACTATCATGATTCGAGAGATACAGAACCATAACCGCATCCCCAGTGTTCAACAGTTTGGCCCATTTTCTATGGTATAAAGTTTCTGAAATTGATGGTAATTGTTGTTATCTTTTGGGAGGAAATTCAACCTCCTAGGGAGGATTTCGACCTCAATACCTACATGAGATACATGTTCATTTCTAGAGGGATTTATTTTGTAATTCAAATCATTTTTCAGTTATTTGAAAGAGGGTAGAAGGCTTATATTATTGTATCTTCTTGAAGAGAAAAAAGGGGGGGACAACCCGAGGGCCTTTTGGAGGTTGGGTTTGTAATGCATTCCTTTTCAACAAATATAGAACAAAATGCCAAGAGATTCTACACCTTCTCACTGTCTAATTCTGTCTTCTTCCTGTGTTATTTTTTCTGAAGTTTTCATTACTTTTGTTTCTTCCTTCCATTCATTAATTCAACTTGTAATGGTTACAATTCAGTGATGATTCTTCTATAGCTAATTTAAAGCATTCCTTAAAGTGTAGTTTTTTCTCTGTTTTGTTGTGAGTAGAACAAGACCTACATCTTAATTTTTTTTCCTTATTTACAAGTTTTATTTGTTCATAGCTTTTCCTTTGTCTTGCTATGAGTGAGACAATACCTGTGTTTAGATATTTGAAGTTTGGTGTTATTTCTTCTATTGAAAGGAAGACCAGATTTATCAGAATTAGATACCTAGCTTTTTCTTTTAGTTTTGTTCATCCCCTATCTTCTATCCATCCTCATGATTTTGAAATGAATTTAGCAGATGAGGTCATGCCTCTTCGTTTTTTATCTATAAATGAGTGAAAGGCCTATTTCAGACCTAGTTCTAGAAGCCTCCTATGACTGATCAATCACCAAAATTTATTTCATTTAAAATGTGTTAAGGATTGGCTCTATTATAGCCTAGAACCAACTCTTGTGACAACAGAGATCATGGATAATATAATAGTGAGCTTGGATGTTTCCATTACAATAGATCCTTTGTGGGATGAGGTCAAAGGATATTTGAAGCATTTTGAGACAATATGTTGGAATACTGAGAGGGGGGGTGAATCAATATGATCATAATTAGTACTTTTAATCACGATATAAAAGCTCCAATGAATATTCTAAGAATTCAAAATATCATCAACACCATAAACATTGCATAAACATAGTACACCAGAATTTTACGTGGAAACCCAATGTGGGAAAAAACCACGGAATTATTTTATTATTAACCAAAGAGTACATCCATTGGAAGAAACAACTTCCTATTTCCCTAGCTACAATTGGAAGGAGGCTCCAACCCCCTATTTATAGGATGCAACCTGAAGGAAGCTACAACTCCCTAATTTTTTGGCTCCAACCAGAAGGACGCTATAACCCCTTTCCTTGCAACGTCCAACCGCCCTGAAATATAGATGTAGGCCAATTTGTCACTACCTTTGTGACTAATAACCTATTGTTGTTATTTTGTATTATATTTATGCTCCTACTTATATCAAAATCTCATCAAGACTGCAACCACACACTCCTCATACCAAGATCCACAAGATAATTCTCCAAATCAATTTCTTATGAATCACTAAGACATACCTATTCCTAATTTTTTCAGAATACTCACCCTAACACATACATGAATACATACCTTCAATCCTATAGCTAACCTAAGATTCATATCCCTGATCTTCACAAATTTTCCTCGAAGGTCTGCGACTGTGTATTTTCTTCTCGTAGGTATCCGCATTTTTCCTCACTGCATCACATGGATGTGCTCACTTTTCCTCTTGAAACCTGTGTATATACCCAAGGAATTCTTGTATGAAACCCCTTATTCATACTCTCTGCTCCTGCAAACTTCTTAATTTACTGGACTTCTATGTCTTCGACTCATAGCCTCAGATATCCAACCTGTATTCTTAGAAGTGATTTGCAATTGACTCTTCTCTGTGTTTTAAAGAGAAATTTCTTAATGACATGCAACTGCCATGCAACTCATGATGGCATGCAACCTACATGAAAATCACATACAACTTTTTATATTCTATTTAATACTCCTTTACTTCAACATGCAACTTTGTTCAAGGGTTGACATCAATGACAACCAATCTTCCAATATCTAAACTTTCGACAATTAATCTTTTTCGATAATTAATTAATCCCTACAATAATTATTTTTTTTTCAATAATTAATTAATCCCTTCAATAATTGATTATCCCTGCAATAATTAATTAATCCCTGCAATAAAATTTTTTTTTTTCAATAATTAATTAATCCCTTCAATAATTGATTATCCCTGCAATAATTAATTAATCTTTTTCGATAATTAATTAATCCTTGCAATACAACCAATCAATTAACCTTTCAACAATCTCCTCCTTTGGCATTGATGGCAACACTTAGACACAACAATGGCAACACTCATGCTCATGTTGGTTCCCCCTTTCTTCATGTGTTGGCTCCCCCTATCTTCATTCCTCTTCTCCCCCCCTTTGAAATCAATGTAAAAATATGTCTTCTCCTTGGGGTTTCTTCCCCTGTCAGTAATCCTATGATCTGTACTGATTTTTCTCTTCATGGTGCTTCCTGGTGTACATCTCTGATAAAAATCATTCAAAAAACATTCAAGTATTTATAAAATCATTCACTGTGGGGCTAAAACTATTCCAAGTTTCTATCGAATATACTCAAAAGTCTCCCTCGAAAGAGGTTTGGTGAATATATATGCAATCTTCTCTTTTGTACCAACATACTCTACCTTGATGTTCTTCTCTATAACCTATTCTCATAGAAATTGAAACTTGATCGGAATGTGTTTCTTCTTGGAATGCATCACTGGATTCTTAGAAATACTTATAGCACTAGTATTATCAAAGAATATCAGAGTAGGCTCGTCATATTCCACTTGTATGTACTGCAAAGTTTGCTTCATCCAAAGAACCTGTGTACAACATGTTGCTAATGCAATACACTCTACTTCTATTGTGTACAATGATACTAAAGATTATTTATTGTTCAACCAAGATACAAGATAATCACCCAAGTTGAAGGTTGCTCCACTTGTACTTCTTCTATCATCAACACTTCCTTCCCAATCTGCATCTATGTATGCAACTAGAGATATATCATTCCCTTTTGGATACCATAATCCATAGTCTTTTGTACCTTTGAGATATCTGAAAATTCTCTTTACTGCCATAACATGTGTTTCCTTCAGTGCTACTTGAAATATTTCCACTTGTTCAGATGATTTCATCACATCCATTCTTGATGCAGTCACATAGAGTAAATTGTCAATCATCGATATGTGGAGTCTCTAATTTGCATCCTTGGATATATCATCTTTGCTCAATTTGCAACTGGTTTGCATGAGAGTACTTACGAGCTTATGAGAGTACTTATTTGATATACTTGGTCTGGGAGATGAAAATACCTGTATCTAGCTGACATATACAGAGTCCTAAAAATAAAGACAACTAACCAAGTAATGACATTTTGAATTCATTCTACATGTATTTAGTAAATTTCTGACTCATCCTATCATCATTATTTCCAGAAATAATTTCATCAACATAAAATTCCATTATCAACAAATTATTTTGATTTACCTTTATGTAGATATTGTTGTTTGCATTTACTTTCTTGAACCCTTGTTGTTGTAGATACATGTCCAATCTTGAATACCATGCTCTGGGGGCTTCTTTGATTCCATATAGTACCTTCTTCAATCTGCAAACACAATCTTCCATTTCTAACAGTATAAATCCTTCTGGATGTTCGATGTAGACTTCTTCTTCTAGTTCCCAATTTAGGAAGGTTGATTTTACATCCATCTGATATACATTGATTTTATTCAAACACGCATAATCCAAGATCAATCTGACTGCTTCCATTCTGGAAATTGGGGAAAAATTTTCTTCAAAATCTATTCCTTCAACCTGAGAATATCCCTTGCATACTAACCTTTATTTATTCTTGGTTACCTATCCATCCTCGTTCATCTTGTTTCTGAATACCCATTTTGTTCCAATCACATTCTTATCCTTAGGCCTTGGAACAAGTTCCCATGTTTCATTCTTCTCTATCTAATCCAATTCGTCTTCCATAGCTTTGATCCATTGTTCATTAGTGATAGCTTCTTCAAAATTGTTGGTTTCAATTGTGGAAAAAAATGATAAATGTATTTTTTTTGGTAAGTGTAATTTCCTTCGGGTTTCAACTCCTACATCTTTATTCCCAATTATCTATTCTAATGAATGATTTTTCTGCACTCTCCGGCTAGGATTTTTGGGAGATATCTGAAGATTTTGTTGGTCATATTTATTTTGCTCTACTTCTATCTTTTGTTCTTCTTCTTACGATTCTTCTTCTTCTACTTCTTCTTCCTTCTCTAATGAGTCTTTTTTCTTTTCTTTGGACTTGTGTACACTAGCCTTGTCAATATGAACATTGATGTTTTCCACTATTCTATTGAGTCTCAGATTGAAATAATTGTATGCCTTGATTTTTCTTGAGTACCCAACAAATATGCCTTTGTCAACTCGGGAGTCAAATTTTCAAATCCTACCATCTTCTCTTTTGATGTAGCACTTTCTTTCAAACACTCTAAAATGCTTCACATTTTCCGGTCTTCCTTTCCATAGCTCGTAGGGAGTCTTATCACTATTACTTTTGAGCATTCCTTTGTTAAAGATATGAATTGTTGTATGTACTTCCTGTGCCCAAAATATGTCACCCAAATTTGAATATTTCAACATGGTTTTGGCCATCTCTTGTACTGTCATGTTCTTTCTTTCAGCAACTTTTTTTTGTTGAGGTGTCCTGGCTATTGAGAATTTCCTTTTTATCCCATGTTCACCATAAAAATCCATGAATTACTTCGATGTAAAATCTCCACCATTGTCTGATCTCAGGCATTTGATTTTCAAGTCTGTCTATGTTTCAACCATCTCTTTGTATATCTTGAAGTTCTCAAATGCCTCTGACTTCTTCTTAATAAAACAAACTACAATCATTCTTGTGTAGTCATCAATTAGCAACATGAATTATTGTTCACCATGTAATACATTTGTCCGTGTTGGTCCACATAGATCAATATGTACAATCTCCAATGGTTTCATTGTTGATTACTCCTTTGATTTGAACTTGGTCCTGGTCTATTTTCCCTGTAGACAATGCTTACATAGATTATTCATTGGCTTTGAGTTTTCATGCATTTCTCTTATTGCTTCCTTTCTATTGATTTTGACAAAAATTTCAAAGCGCATGTGACCCATTCTTCTGTTCTAGAGCCAACTTTCATTTTTCTTTCCTAAACAAAAATTTTCCTTTCCAATTTAATTCAAAACATATATGTTGTTTGGAGTCCTTACAGTTGTTGACACTAACCTGCATGATCCTTCTCTTATTATTTCTCATTTCTATGAGTCGAACTGAAGTGTGTGTCCTTGATCACACATTTTACCTACACTCAAAAGATTATGCTTTCAACCAGTAGAACATTTTATTCCATTGCATATTTTCTTCCAAACTTAATTGTGCCTCTACCTATAATTTTCGTTGAATGCTTATTGCCAAATGAAATTGATCCATACTTTTCTTTCTTCAAAGTTAGAAACCCATTAATGCCACTTGTCATATGCTTTGAACAACCATTGTCAACATACCAATAAATTTTCCTGTGTTGGGCTTGTAGATCAAGCGATCATTGATTTTTCTTTCTTTTCCATATCCCTTGTGGTTCTGATATATGACTGTTAATGTTCTTCTTTGATTCCATGGGTGGAATATTCAATCTACAATTATTCGTAATGTGACCAAAATTGTTGCATTTGTAGCATTCTACTTCATCACTCAATGAACCAAAATGTTTTTGGTTCTTGTTGTATGCTACATAATATCTTCTGGGGTAACTGGCATTGTTGTTTTTGTTCTTGGAATAGGCTCTGCAGTTTACAAATTTATGTTCAAAATTAGCATAAATAAAACAATGACCATAAAAGAATCTTTGATACCTAGGACTATAAGATCATCTTTTTGAAGCACTCCTTCTAAATTTATCTTCTTGAGTCTTCTTTACTTCTGGAATGTTCTTCTTTGGTGGAATGCATTCTTCCTTATTGAATTAATCTCTGAAAATATCTACATAGCTTCTTTGTTCTACTTCATGTTTGTTGGAGTTAATTAACACACACATAGGATTTATTTTTCCTAATTTTTCCCTTGTTTATTAGTTATAATTAGTCATTATCCAGTCTCCTATAATTTACGAGAGAATATTCCACCTGTAGAAAATTCTCTTTCAGTTGACACTTCAGTTTGACTAGTTGAGTTGAGTTTAAATGTTGCATTGGTTTTGTCACCATGCAACATTGGGATCATAACCATGCTAATTCGACCTTTCCTTGATATCATCACCATAGTGGCACATTAGCCTTGATTCCATGAGTTAACTCCTCACTACTCTTTATTCAGTTAGTTAACTAAAGACTAGTTGACTAGTTAACTCAACTAGGTGGAAGTTCACTCCCGTAACTGCTTGAGAGACTAGACTAGGTGGCCGTTCACTCCCATAATTGTTGGTGTGTCTCCATATCACTCTATACCACCACTATGGCACATTTTTTATCCTCCAGTGGAACTCATTGAGTTATACAGATTATATCATGTGTAAATTATTCATTATTCGTAACGGTTAATGAGAATTTTTTCATTCTTTTCTCTCCTTCTTCTTCTTTCTCCAATTCTCTCTGCAAATGTGTGTATTATTGTTTATATAGATCTATTATGTGCAGGTTTATAACATTTACATGGTATGAGAGCCGACAGACTTCTAAGCAAAAGGTACACCAAAAATTTTTGCAGGTACAAAAGATTGAAGACAATGGAAAGTTGGAATTCCAAAAAGAATTCATTCCTACACCTTACAAATATTTTGCATGGAAGGAGAAAATAGCCATACATATCTGAACTATAGGGTTGTACAGGTTAACCTTGAATACAGATATAGAACTGACATCAGCCATAGAAAAATCCAAGTATTTAAATCGCATGGATGAGGCACTCAGAACAATTTATAGTCTTATTTATCCCGATCTCCTTTTTCACATATCTTCCTGTAAGACTCCCAATGAAGCCTGGACCACCTTGGAAGGGATATTTGGAAAACAGGATGAGATGAGGGGACACATGCTGGAGGTAGAGCTGCTCACATTGGATCCAAAAAGCTTCGACAATATCCAATATTTCTTTACAAAATTCAAGGATTTACTGTCGCATCTCAAAGCTTGTGGGGTTGATAAATCGAAGGAGGAGAAACAAATGGTTCTCACCATTCTCTCCAATATTGGTCCTAAATTATATGTATTCGTATCCGCATTCCATAATGTCATATTTTCATCTGGAGCCAGCTGGAAGATGCCTTCTCTTGAGAACTTTATCGAATCCCTGACACAAGAGAAAACCAATATCATCAACATGGGCACAATCAAAGGCCCAAGGGCGCATGCACTCATTGTGCATGATGGAAGCCACATATATCATAAATCTAAAGATAAATATAAACATAAATCTCATGCACATTCGAAGAAGGAAGGGTACACAAAACCCTTCACCGATGCCTCCAGATCCAAAGGAGAAAAGGGAAGAATAGGATCAGAGAAATGCACGTATTGTCACAAAGGATTCCATCCATAATCTGCATGCATGAAAAAAAAATAGATATGATGTCTCAAACACTTCAGCAAAACAACCTTGGAGATCGCATCCCCGAGGGTGCAAAGAAGAAGAAGGCAGAAGATCTGAATTCCAAGAAAGGCAATTCTAGCCATGCCTTGATTATAATCAACTCCTCTCTCAATGCTTGGATCGTAGATTTAGGAGCATCACATCACATGGCTTCCTTGGAAGAAATCTATTCTTCATTGGATGCATGCAAATATCCTCCTATTCTTATGGGGGACAACTCTTCTGTCGAATTCACCGGCAAAGGAAGGATTGAACTCACCAATGGAAGCTTCGAGAATGTGTTGCATGTTCCCAAACTTTCTCTCAACCTTCTCTCTGAGTATCAAATGAAGAATTCTAACACCAGAAAGAAAGTAATCTTCACACCAAACTCCATGGACATATAAAACATGCAAACCAACTCCAGGGTTGCAACCGATGAGGTAAATCATCAGTCTAGATTGTATATATTTTCTGAATTCATTGAACTTGATTTTGCTTTACTGCTTACTCATGCTGATGAAAGTAGTAGGATATGGTAGGAAAGGTTTGGACATTTGAATTTCATATACATGAAAAATCTTATCAAGAACATATTAGTTGATGGTCTACCAGACATCCATTTCTCCAAGGGAGTATGTGAGGGACGTGTTCTCGGAAAACACCCTCAAGAGAGATTCTACCAAGGAAAGTCTCAGCGAGCTTCTACACCTTTAGATCTGATCCACAATGACCTTATGGGTCCTTTTACACATCCGTCCATCAGAAAAGTGAGGTTTGTTCTCATTTTTGTTGATGATTTCTCACGTTTTACTTGGATCTACTTTATCAGGAAAAAATATGAGGTCTTTGAACACCTCAAAGATTTCAAATCCTTGGTTGAGACATAGTCCAAAAATAAGATCAAATTCCTCTGAACTGATAACATGGGAGAGTATGTAAATCATGAGATCCATAATATTTTCCATGACACAGGGATCCAGTTGCAACACACAGTTCCCTATACTCCGCAGCAAAACAGAGTTGTTGAGCGGAAAAATAGATCTCTAAAGGAGATGGCATCTTCCATGTTGCATGCAAAGTCACTACCACAGAGACTATGGGCTGAAGAACTTAATTGTGCAACATACATCCAAAACATATCTCCTCATATATATGTCAAGGATAAGACCCCCTACTAGGATTGGAGCGGCCTCAAACCGGAAGTGACCCACTTTTTCATTTTTGGTTCACATGCATGGGCCCAGATTCCCTCTGAAAAGAGGAAGGCACTTGATCCACAGAGCACTGAGTGCATTTTTGTTGGATACCCGGAAAGTGTGAAGGGATATCGGCTTACTGATCTTTCCTCGGACCGACTCATCATTGAGCGAAGTGTCCAATTCGAGGAAATTGTCTCGCATGTACCTCAGTAGCCGCATGCAGACACTTCACTCTTCCACCTGTTTGAGATGATGAGCATGCACATTCCGACTCTTCTTCAGAAGAGATTTTTTATTTATATGACTCTGATGATTCAGATTTAGAGTTAGTACAGTTGGATGTAGAGTCTAAGCATTCAGATGCAGTTGTAAAGCAAGAGTAGAGGCCCAAGTGGGCACAAACTACTCTTCAGGCTGCAAGGGATCTCATTGGTGATCCAACCAATACTAGGAGGACTCGATTTTATTTCGAGGAGCCTCCTATTGCACTCACTTCCATTGAACCATTTCCCTCCAGAAATCTTTTCTTGGTTCAGTCTTCAAATCCAAAGTCTTATGGAAAGGTTGTTGGAAATCCCTTTTGGGAATCCGCCATGCAGGAGGAGTACAACTCCCTCCTTGAGAACCAAACTTGGGATCCAGTTCCCCTTCCTTTTGGGAGGAAAATTGTCAGATGAAGATGGGTCTACAGGACCAAGAGCACATCGGATGGACAAATCAACAGATACAAATCCAGGATTATCGCCAAAGGCTTTCAACAGGTTTATGGTATTGACTATGATGATACCTTCACCCCAGTAGCGAAGATGGATTGCATACAAATGACACTTTCCATTGCAGTAGCCAAGCGATGGGAAGTCCATCATATGGATGTGAAGAATTCATTTCTTCACAGTGATATCTCTGAGGAGATCTACATGGAGCAGCCCCAGGGATTTATGCAGGACTCATCTTTGGTTTTTCGATTGAAGAAGTCTCTTTATGGCCTCAATCAGGCTCCGAGAGCATGGTATGCCAAGATGGACTCCTACCTATTGTCACGGAACTTTGTACATTGTAAATAAGACCTGAATGTCTACATGCTCAGGATGACTGATTCACTTCTACTTTTAGTTCTGTATGTTTATGATTTGTTGATCACCGGGTGCTCGACTTCAATGATTGTTGCAGTCAAGAGGATTCTACATGAAAAGTTTTTGATGATGGACATGGGTCCACTACAATTCTTCCTTAGACTCGATATCAGTCAAGATGTATCAGACATCAAATTGTCTCAGAAAAAGTATGCACGAGATCTCCTTGAGAGATTTCACATGACAGACTGCAAGTCAACTCCAACTCCTTTCCTATCAGAAGTCAAACTTGAGGATTTCGGGGAGACTCCACTGGTTGATAGCACACTGTACAGATATAAAGTGGGGAGCTTGTTATATCTCATACACTCCATACCAGATGTCTCATATGTAGTTGGCACAATTTCCAGGTTCATGCAGGAGCCGCATGAGCTACATTGGAAATTTGCAAAGCATATCCTTCGATACGTATAGGGAAACATCACCTTTGGGATTCATTATGTAGCAGACTCTACATTAGATCTCATCGGGTTTATTGATTCTGACTGGGTTAGAGATAGCATTGATCACAAGTCCACATCTGGTTACTCACTCAATCTTGGTTCTGATCCTATCTGTTGGTCGAGCAAGAAGCAAGTTTCCATTTCTCTATCTTCAACCGAGGCAGAGTACAATGGAGTAGTTAACATAACCATTCAGGCTATGTGGATACAACAATTTCTCACTGAGTTAGGCATTTAGTTTCATCGACCGATCGTCATCTGGTGTGACAACTAGAGCACTCTGAAGTTATGTAGAGATCTAGTTCAGAGTCAGTGGATGAAGCACATCGAGATCCACATGCACTACATCTGGGACTTAGTACACAATGGGATCATTGACTTACAATTATTTCCTTCAGCAGAACAAACGACAGACATATTCACCAAGACCTTCACTGAGCAGAAGTCCCATTCTCTGTGAAGTTGTCTTCGAGTGAAGGACACAGTTTCCTAGCAACTGTAGTTCTTCTTTTTACATACATTGTACCTTGAGGGGGGGGTTTCCCATGAGGTTTTCCCTTTTTCCTCACTTTATTTTCAGTGTATCTTTTTTACTTGGGTACCTAACATGGCCTCATCGCCAGGAACCAATCTTTATTTTCACCATAGTAATGTTCAAGGGGGGTGTTGGAGTTAATTCACACACACCTAGGATTTATTTTTCCTAAGGTTTTTCCTTTTTTATTAGTTATAATTAGTCATTATCCAAACTCCTATAATTTAGGGAGAATATTCCACCTAGAGAATATTCTCTTTCAGTTGACACTTCAGTTTGACTAGTTGAGTTGAGTTTAGATATTGCATTGGTTTTGTCACCATGCAACATTGGGATCATCACCATGTTAATTTTACCTTGCCTTGGTATCATCACCAGAGTGGTGCATTAGCCTTGATTCCCTCAGTTAACTCCTCACTACTCTTTGTTCAGTCAGTTAACTGAAGACTAGTTGACTAGTTAACTCAACTAGGTGGCAGTTCACTCCATTAATTGTCTGAGAGACTAGAATAGGTGGCAGTTCACTCCTGTAACTATTGGTGTTTGTCCAGATCACTCTAGACCACCACTATGGTGCATTGGTTATCCTCTAGTCGAACTCATTGAGTTATATAGATTATATCATGTGTAAATTATTAATTATTCATAATGGTTAATGAGAATTCTTTCATTCGTTTCTCTCCTTCTTCTTATTTCTCCAATTCTCTCTACAAATGTGTGTATTATTTTTTAGCTATATCTATTCTGTGCAGGTTCAACACATTTACAATGTTTTGTTTTCTTGGAGCTCGACCCTGTCTCGTTTTGTACTTGATTGTATCCTAGTATGGACCTATCATCTGATGATATTTGACTATTGATGATTTGATCCAATATTTTGGTGCTCTTCTGTTGCATATACTTATTCTGAAGATCTTTCCTTAAAGAGACTACTTATGCTTCCAATTTTTCGATCATTTTCTCCTTTTCTTCTACTCGACTTCTAATAATCTGTTCAATTCTTTTGTCTTCTTCTATTTGAATTTTTAGACTCAAGATCATCTGCTCTAGTTCTTCAAAGTTACAATTATGAGATCCCTCTTTCATTTTTAACTCTTCCTTGAGTAACTTTTTTTTATTTCTTTCATTCATGAGTTCTTCTAATGAATTGATTATCTCTTCTATGAGATCAACTTCACTATCCAATCCTTTAATAGTGTTAACTACTTCGTCAACTTGTAGAAGGTAGGCTGCAATATCTTCATCTTCCTTCAACTTCAATTGTTCAAACTTAGCTCTGAAAATTTGAAGCTTAGCTCCCTTTACCTTGGCATATCCTTCAAAAATATTTTGGAGTGTATCCCAAATATCCTTTGCACTATCAAAATGCATAACTTTGAAAAATATTGAATCAACTAGACTGCTTAAAATAGTACCTTTATCCTTTGAGTTGTTTTCCCTAAGTTTCTTTCCATCTCTGTCAATTGGGGGAGTGGCTAGTGTTTTATACCCATCTACTACCGATATCCAAAAATCAAATCCATGTTCCTGTAAAAATGTTTTCATCCTTTTATTCTAGAAGGTATAGTTATGACCATCAAACCTTGGTGCTCCAATCTTAGCATATTCCATGATCTTCTTCTAGTGGTTAGACTACTTCCTAAAGGACCTGCTCTGATACCAATTATTGGAATACTGAGAGGGGGGGGGGTGAATCAATATGAGCATAATTAGTACTTTTAATTACAATATAAAACCTCCAAGGAATATTATGAACATTCAAAATATCATCAACACCATAAACATTGCATAAACACAGTACACCATAAATTTATGGTGAAACCCAATGCGGGAAAAAAACATGAAATGATTTTCTTATTGATAAAAGAGTACATTCATTGGAAGCACCAACTTCCTATTTCTCCAGCTACAACTGGAAGGAGGCTCCAACCCCCTATTTACAGTCTGCAACCTAAAGGAAGCTCCAACTCCCTAAATTTTTTGGCCCCACCCAAAAGGAGCATACAACCCCCTTTCCTCGCCCCATCCAACCGCCCTGAAATATAGATGTAGACCAATATATCACTACCTATATCACTGAAAACCTATTTCTATTGTTGTCTATGATATTTCCGTTCCTTCTACCGATATCAAAATCTCATCAAAACTACAACCACACACTCCTCATACAAATATCCACAAGAGAATTCTCCAAATCAATTGCTTATGAATCACTGAGACATACATGTTCCTGATTTCTTCAGAATACTCACCCTAACACATACATGAATACATAACTTCAATCTTGTATCTAACCTGATTTTTAGATCCCTGGTCTTCACAAATTTTCCTCACAGGTTTGTGACTGTGTGTACTGTCTGCTCACGGGTATCCACGCTTTTCCTCACTGTAGCCCACAGATGTCTACGTTTTTCCTCCTAAAACCCGCAGATATACTCAAGAAGTTCTTCTATGAAACCCATCCTCTGTACTCTCAGCTCTTGCAAACTTCTTACTTCACTTGTCTTCTCTTTCTTTGACTCACTACCTCATATATCCAACCTATATTCTCGGAAGTGATTACACATAAGTGATTTGCAATTGACTCTTCTCTGTGTTTTAAAGAAAAATTTATTAATGACATGCAATTTCCATGCAACTCGTGATGGCATGCAACCTACATGAAAATCACATGCAACTTGTTATCTTCTGTTTAATACTCATTTACTTCAACATGAAACTTTGTTCAAGGGTTGACATCAACGACAACCAATCTTCCAATATCTAAAATTTTGACAATTAATATTTTTCGATAATTAATTAATCCATGCAATAATTAATTATCTCTGCAATAATTAATTAATATTTTTCAATAATCAATTAATCCCTGCAATAATTAATTTTTTTTTTATAATTAATTAATAGGTTGCAATACAATTAATTAATTAATTAATCTTTAAACACAATCTTGGAAGGAATACAGGGATAATACCATGAGAATGTAGGGAGAATAAGAAATATGGAAAATATTGTGTCATTCCTCCTTAACAGAGAAAAAAACATTATTCGGGAGAATCAACAATCAAGAAAAACAAAACAAACAATGTTAATGTTTCTCCAAAAAACTAAGAATCTTGAAAAGGAAGTATGATGTCTTTAGGAACATGAAACTGAAAGAAAAATAATTCAGGAACTAGAATCAACAGTAACAACACTTTTGGACTAGAACCACAAAGTCGGAGTAGGAAAATCACAAAGATGAAATGGACTAGAACCAATGGAAATATAAGGAAATACACCATGAATAGATGGAATACAGGATTGGAAGCTAGAAATTTTAGCTTGATCCAGTATTTTAAATGCATGTTTTTTTAGGACAATATATAAGAATTTATGGCAATTTCACTACCCGAAATTATAAGTATTTGTTTGTTTTGTATATTAGTTAGAAAGAAGAGCTATTCTTTGGTGATCTCAACAATTTGTTTGTAAATTTTGACAAATTATTTGACTATTGTGCAACCTTTTAATTAAAATTCATTATTCAATCATTTTTAAAAAAGAAAAAAGATATATCATTCCTAAGGGGCAGATCACATCAAGAATGGAATCTTGGTAAAGATATTGCTTAAACTTGGAGATTTATTTTGGCCTCAATTTGTCTTAGATTTGCATATATCTAATTTCTAATGCTAAATAACAAACAAGATGTTTTTTATGACTAGTTTTTGGGCTTCCAAGTTCCATCATAATTGGTGCACTTGTACATTAACAAAAATTAAACTAAATGTACATTAACGAAAGTATAAACCTAATATAGAAACAAAACCAACACAAAATAAAAGAAGATTAATTACTCTAATATATTAAAACCAAGTTAACATATAGACAAAACAAACGAAATAAAATAATATAGAACTCAAAAATACCTATTCTAATAAAAAAATTGAATTTTTATTTAGAATTTTAATCTATGTTACAACAGGTAGTTTATAGGTGGTTGGTGTTGCTCTTCACGAGCATGTGTTGTACATTCATCTTTTATAATTATGTGAATATAGAATAAGTTGTCTTTTCTATGAAACTGTTTATGTTTGTTGTGCGTGCGATGCAATTTGATAATATAAATATGGAAATACATGTTTTTTCTTAATTATCATGCTTGTATCTGTTTTATTCAAATTAGGAATATGTATATTTCTTCTTCTGGTATTCTTCATAAGTGTCCTCTTGAATAGATGAAAATTGAATATATTGCATCATTGGGCAACCAAAACACCATGGGAAAGTTATCATTTATACAAAGCATAATAAATGTTGTACATATATCCATAGTTACAAGACTCCAGGAGTAATTGTAATGCTTACATAATTGAGTGGGATCAGGCCCAAAATGAGTGAACTCAACTTGTCTGGTTAGTCTAATAATTGGCTAGACCATACACATGAGAACTTTATGAGCCTTGAATAACTCAATTTGATGAATGGAGAAAAATCAGTTGGCATTAGATAAATGAAATGCAGAAAAAACTATCATGTAATCAACTAAGTGTTATGATTTTTTTCATAGGGGGTTTTCAACAGTGAAAATGTCATCTGAGAAGTATTTTTGAGAACTTGATGAATATGTGAAAGGGGAAAAGTTAAAGAAATAGCAACCAATTATTGTCATTTGACATCGAGTGGCTATAAAACCTCCCAATAGATCCACACAATATGAATAAATATTAAATAACTCTTGCACATAGTCAGAGGGATGGAGAGATGCATTTACATGAGTACACTCAATAAACTCAACTCAAAATAGAAATATTTAAAAGAGGATGACCTCCTTAAGTTATAAATGTTGATTTGAAAGTTGTTGGCAAGGTGGGTGCATCCTCCTTAGGGAGGAAACCTGAAATATCTCTCTTGAAGTATGTGTTGGGAATTACCTTATTCAGGAGTTCATTCTAAGGAAATACTATACTCATAATATCTATATCATTTTGAAAGTGAAAAAAGTGTGAATCTCAAAGATGATAACATTGATTTATATTGATGGTGATATAGGGGCCATTTATTAAACTATTTATTTTACACAAATAAAAAATATATATTATTTTTTGAGCTAGAGATATAAGTCAACAATATAAAATAACAAGTCGATACAAATATAAACCTATAACTAAGAAAATAATCAAACTGAGTACAAGAAAATTTAAAATTGGAACTCAATTTTTTCCTTCCATCTGATTTATCAATATTGTTGTCAATGTTCATTGAATCAATCACTAAATCAAGCCAACATTCTACATTGCCAAGTCCGCGAAATAGGCCTTTATGCACATTGAACATTGAAAAACATCAATGTTAAGGGAGAACATAAATTGCCACATCAAATTACATTTAATAATCTCTAAAAACAATATCATTAAATAGACAATAGGAATACCTTAATGAGCTCCTCTTGGTTTCTAGAATAATTTATTCTCTATTAAACAGGGCCAACCATGTGAAGGTGGAAGTTGATTTGGCCCCTCCCTGGAATCACTGTCAATTCCCCATACCCATTCATGCATATTAATTTAAACAAAAAATGTACAACTATTTACAATTATTTTGAATTTTTCTGTTGCTAAACAAAGAACTTATGTAGTGTCCTAGAATTTCTACTTCACTATCAATGAATATTTATTAGTTTATAAAAGGCTTGTTTTCACTCTCTGAATTGATTGAAATTTATCAATATGATGGACAATTGAAAAAAAAAACAACAATGAAAAGAAAAATAATGTATTCAAATTGAATAAATATTACTTATCATTCAATGGAAGAAGAAAACATAACTATATCCTTGTGATGAAAATGTTTTAATAAATTTTAAAAGAAAATTTCTCTTAAAATTTAAAGGCATAATAATAAAACATAGGTCATAGAAACACTTACAGTGAATCAATTGAAAGCTATCTTTAATGATTTTCCTTTGTTGCTACAACATTGCATGTCATACCAAATTGTCACACTTAACACACAGATATCAAGGAACCAAATGATTATAAAAACTTAGAAGCACACATTACTCGGAATCACATAACCCAAATCATGAAAACATGAATCTTTTAATCTATGTAAATGAAACTTTTCATTAATTGTTTGTTCTCGGGCCTTGCAGCAAAACAAATTCCCTTTACATTCCAATCGAGTGCATACTTATAGTCATATCACTTGTAACCAAAAATCATTATGCAAGATACTTACAAGTCAACATAAATTACAGAAATAAAATATTTGTAGAACATAATCCCTGATTTTGCTGAAAACTATTTTCCAAGTCATTCTAACTAAATGAGTCGATCCCAATCCTTCTTTGTTGGATATTTAAAAGTCATCATTTTATTATAAGAAATATCCATGTCAGTATATATTTCATGTGTTGGGGTAATTACAAATAAATTTATGAGTTTCCATAAAAGGAAGAAGTCTTCGTCGAGAAAGTCAACAATTATTGGACCTTTTAACATTCTTGTAATTCCTCTAAATTTACTTGTATCCTCTCTAGCTTTTATCAAAAATTGTTGGTAATTTTGAAGAGAGAATATTTTTTTCTTTTTATCCCAGCATTCTAGTAAACCCTTTTCAACCATTTTCTTGTAAAGGCTAGAAAACCATTCAACATTACTTTGTAAAGGAATTAATTTGTTTTGCATTTGTTGAATTAGGATTCTTTCTGTAAAAAAAAATTCAATCTCCATGACCATGTTGGTTCGATTTTTAATTCCATTTTTACTCAATCTCTCATTTGATTTGGAATTAAGTAACTTAATAATTTTGGTAGTTGTCTCAGGTGTGTTTCCTATCTCTTGGAAAGAATATTTAACGTATTTGTCCACCTTCCTTGACAAACGAGATTCTTCATCCATTATTATGATATAATCCCAAATTTTGGTGATTTCCTTAGCAATTTTGTCCCAAAGAAAACGTTTGGATCCTACAAAATACGCTTTTCCTCGTAATTTAGCTTTCAACAACTCATAATCCTCTTTTATCTTATCCTTATCTTTTTGATAGATATTAATCTCTTTATCTCTTTCTGCAATTTGATCTCTGAGAATTTTTATTTCATCATTTTGTGTAGACACTTCCTTCTTGGATTTTTCCAATTCAATTTCTTTAAAATTTATCTTAGCTAAAGCCTTAACTAGATCGTATGATGAATCTGTAGATGCTAAATATTGTGATGATGAAGATCCCTATTTCAAAATCCAATTTTTTTCTTCATATAATTTGATATCTTCAATCATGTGAACCATTTGATTTAAAATCTGATATTTTTTCGTTGGATTGCTTGTAGCTCTAGAGTCTGCACATGATCAATATCAGACAAATGTAGATTCTTCTTTAGTATAACGATCTCATTATCTATTGCATCGGATCCTCATCCTTAGAATTTTCTCTTAGTCTTAAGAGTTTCTTCATCAAATCATCAATACTTATTTTCTTTGTCCTGGTAAGTACCTTTTCCTGTCTCATTTGTTCCTTCAATTGTTCGTTTACCTTGTGTAATTTATGCATATCAAGAGTCATATGGATGAGATCTCTATTCAACATTTCTCTTATTTTTTTGAGCAATTCCATCTTGTCAACTATATGAATTTCTTCAATATCAACTGAAAAGTTTGTTGCTCTATAATTGTCAACACTTCTAAGGTTTTGATCATTAAGTTCTAATAGTGAAAAAATAAATTTTCCTTTTTCAAAATCTAATGTAGAAAATAATCTAGATTTAGAAGAATCTTGATCAAGCTCAGGCAACAAAATTTGCTTGATCTCTATATTTTTGTCCTTCATTTTTTCATATTCTGAAAATATATATTTTTGGCTTGATTTATGAAGATTTTTCACCTTCTTGATTTTGGATGTTATCAAAGATAGATGATGGAAGAAAATCTATTGTAAAAGTAGGTTTCTTTTGAGTCTTTTCCAATGTATCTTCTATAAATTCAATATCTTCTTCTGAAATTTCCTTTGTGTTTCCTTCAATCATTTGCTTCTTCCTAGAATGCTCATCTTTTGACTCTGAGACAACTTGAATCTCTTCTAGAAAAATCATTTTAAATGATTTCTCTTGTTGTTGGGGTCTATCAATGCCAATTTTCTAAGAAAACTAAGATACATTATGTATTTTCCCCTGAAGAATCTTAGAACATCTTTCCAATTGTCTAAGATGTTCATTCGGTTCATTATCTAATCCACTTGAGGTTTTATATGGTTCTCATAGGGATTTAATTTAAACTCTGGTCCTTTGGATGATATTATTCCAAAGGGATCATACTTTCATTTTTCTCCTTTCTCAAGATTCAATCCTTGCAACATTGATTCTGCAACCTGCAAAGATTTTCTATTGTTCACAATAAAAGTTCCCACTTCTCTTTTCAACTTGAAATTAGTCCTATTTTTATTTGGAAAAAAAATGAATATCATGCAAATTAAGACTTTGCCTTATGAATTCTAAGGAAAACATACTCAGAGGAAGGAATTTGGGCAGTATGAAAGGTTTAATTTCTACTCCATATATCCTTATTTCAGTATATTTCTCGAATAAATATCAGACTCCTATTTTAATTTTTTTAGAATCATGCAAAAGTTTCTTTACTTCGGGAAAAATTCTAGGAGGAATTTCTACATGAAACTTGGTATATGATATGCCCATAAATGTATTGACAAACTCTAAAAATGCAACATTTTGTGGCTTCTTTTTTACTATCGGTGTCCAATGAATGACTGACATGGGATTTCCATCATTATCTTTAGTTTCTAAGTTCAAATTTGAAAATTCATTTGATTTGAAAAACAAAAGAAAATATACTATATAAGATTGATATGTACAGTATCTACTCAATGTAAATTCGATGAGTTGATAGTGCAGAGAATTAGCTATATACTGTGAAAAATGGAATCTATCAATTGGTTGGATTGTCAAAAGGAAAATAGACTTAAATACACCTAATATAGTGTTATCCACAATCCTATCACTGTCATATCCCAAAACAACACAAGCCATGTTGATAATTTGTTGCGAGATTGGTGAAAATATAACAGTTTCATAATTATCAAACTCTTCAGGAGGATTGTTATCTTTCTCCATTAAAGACGGTATTAAATCTTGTATGTCATGTAAATTTACTCTTTATAGACAATGGCTAAAGCTTCTTCATTTAATAATTGACCATATGTAATTTGTTGGACTTTCAACATCTCACAAATCAACTTAGTTGAAATTTCAATTAACAATGACTCAGTTCTAGAAAATAAACTCCTAGAGGATGGGACATAATTCAAAGCACACTAGTGAATAAATTCTGGGAAATTATGTTGGCCCTTGGTTATGGAAGGAAGCGAAGAACAAGGAAGGAAAGTTAAAAAGAAAGCTTCACGGGAGACACAGTAATTGTCACTGAGTCGAAGTAAGCAAAAGAGCAGAAAGGATGGAGTGAAGTACGGAAAAGAAAGCCGTTGGACGAGAAGATCAGAGGTGATAGATTAGAAAGGAAGAAGGATCATGGAAAACTCAACAAGCAAAGAAATCCATCATTGGATGCTTTGGAGCACCGCGGGATGAAGAAGGAAAGACAGGCTGGTGAAGCCCGGAAAAAGCAGGTCAAGTTGACCTAGGGTTTTAGACACCTAGGGTTTTGGTAATTAGGGTTTTGACACCTAGGTTTTGACCTAAGGCTGTCGGGGAGGCACTGTAATGTATAAATAGAGGTTGAGAGGACCTAGGTCGGAACGGTACTAGTGTTGGGTATTGATATTGATTGTTGTTGGTTGAGAGACTATTGTATTGTAAGATCTTCAGCTGGGTGCGAAGATCAAGTCCTACAGCTGGGTGTGCAGGAAGGGGGGAGACGGAAAGAAGAAGAGAGAAGATCTGTTGACTAAGACCATAGATCAGAACTGTAATATTTACCTTAATATATCATAAGCACAGTTCTGTGGACGTAGCCCTAGAGAGAGGGTGAACCATGTATATTTTGTGTTGTATATGTGATTGATGCCTGGATCTTTGTCATTGTTATACTGTTAATTGCTTTATTGTGTTAGATTAGATGTATGGCTGCGCAGAGTAGATCTAGTTGGTAAAATATATATGAATGTTGCATTATTGTTGTATTAGTTCCACTTGACATTCCCCTGGTTGTAGACATCTCTGTCCTGCAACCCCCCACCCCTCTTAGATACTTCAGGTGAGACTGCATCTTCTTCGCAGGTGTTGCCGAAAGGGCTAATAGTTAGGGCTTGTTAGTGTGCTCTTGGAGTGAACCCTGGGTCTTCCCCTGTGCCAACAAATGGTTCTATTGTCAGGACATGAATCTATGTAAAGGAATGTCAAGGTGGTTCCCATCGAAGACAAAGATTCAAAAGTGGATAAAGGATCAAGAGAGGGACTTCATCGAAGCCCAGAACAAGAACCCTATGGCATATGAAATAAGACTCCCTATATTTAGAGGAGATGGATCTGAAGATCCATATCAGCATTAGTTTATGTGTGAATCCATATGAAATATTAAAAGTATCACCGATGAAGCCATCAAGAGAACCCAATTCAAAACTACGCTAAGGGACCGCGCACTGAGCTGATACATGAAACTTGTCCAAGGACTGGCGCAACCTAAGCCACTGAACGAGATCAAGAATGTGTTGGTTGCAGAGTTTAAAAAACCTAAGTTGGAGTCACAATGTATTACAGAGCTAAAAGAGATTAAACAAAAGGTAGTAGAACCTATTTGGGAATTCAACCAGAGATTCAAGACCCTAACAAGCCAATTAACTTTTCAGATCCCCGATGAATAAAACAAAGAATGGTTCATCACTGCATTGTTACCTCACATAAGAGTACCTCTAATGAAGCAGATGATTGCATCATAGGAAGAAGATTTGGAGATCTCCATGAAGCTTAAATCAACACCTATGGGAGAATCTAGCTCAGGCATGAGCCAGATCTTGAGCCAGCTGACTAGTCTATCTCTACAGGTTGAGGACATGAAGAAGGACAAGGGGAAGGACAAAAGAGAAGATATATGGTGTGTAAGATGCAGATATGAAGGTCACGATAAGGAACATTGTCCCTTGTTCCATGAGTATTTGGCCTCAGGAGCGTCGATCCCCTTGAAGCAAGTTAACCTACCCTGGTGCGATGTATGCAGAACTAGGCATCGCCCAGGTGAGTGCTATTACATGCAGGAGTATGTTCATACACCCACAAACTTGTACTACACATTCTATAAATTAGTGGGGCATGATGATCGCGATTGTAGATCTTACGATCTCATGCATGAGAGGTCGAGGGACATATACAATATCCAAGGTGAAGTACACCAAGAAGGAAATAATGCACAGTATAATTCTCCAAGAAGATGAAGTTTCAATCCTCATGGTGGATACATAGGACGAGGACAAGGAGGAGATATGAGTCGAGGATGAGGACAAATTATCTGTTATAACTTCGCACAGCCAGGACACTTAGCAAGGGATTGTCAGAATCCTTGCACAACCTGCAATTATTATAACTCCTTCGAGCATGTCATAGAGGAATTCCCTATGCTATAGGCTAAGCTTCAGGAAAGATGAGAACCCCAACAGAACCCACAAGTACAACTGATATATGTTGAACCTCGCGGAAACGACCCTAGAGTCGATGTCATTACTCAAGGAGGCGCTGCTACAGGAGAAGACAAAGCAACACAAGAAAAGAATGCAAATGACCATGGAGTTAGGAAAGCTACATAGAAGACCCCAATGTTCGAGGCTAAGAAGGAAAGACAGATCTTTGAGGAGGAAAGAAAAGAGTTCAAAGGAGATCAAGGGTCCTCATCTAGAATGCAAATAGAAACCAAAGAGTATGGCATGCCTCGGGAATTTTATCAGTCTTCATCACCAACAGAAGAAAAACAGGTAAGCAAACTCATGGAATTTTTGTGCACTTGTGTTAAGTTGATTCAAGATAAAAGTGTTGTACAAGAATTACAAGATTTAATCAAGCAATATGAGCTAGGGAAGATAGACTCCTTACTGAATAAGGTAGTGCACCAAATTGGGAAAAGGATAAGGACACATAAATAATTACACCTGAATGCTCAAATAGGAGAATATGATATAGACTATGTGGTCCTTGACTTAGGGTCGAAGGTCAATGTCATGATGAAGCAAACTTGGGCACTGATGGGAAAACCCAAGCTGATATATTCCCCTATCAGGCTTCGCATGGCTAATCAGCAAGTTGTCAGCCCATTTGGATGATTGGAGCATGTCCCTGTGGACATCGATGGAGTTAGAACCTTTGCAGATTTTGAAGTAATTGAAATTGTTGATGACAACTTCCCTTACCCTGCATTATAAGGAATTGATTGGGCCTTCGACAAATCTACTGTCAATTTCGACTCCCATGCATGAAAATAATCATGCAACTCATTATGTATATCAAAATATAGTTTATGCAATTCATGGAGATAAAATGAAGTAATTGGGTTGAAAATTTGAAAATCCCTATCCTCTAAATCAATTTCTACTATAGATAGGGTTCTAGACTTTTTAGAACTTGAGGGTTTTGACATTTTGACAGGAAATGGGCCTTTATCTTCTTACTCGAAACAATTGCTGAAGAAAACCCTTGATTTTACTGACAAATCCGACAAAAGTATGCTCTAGAAAGGCTTGGGTGAGTTCAGGTCGCTTTCAACCTTCAATAACAATAAATAATGGAATTTTATAAAGAGAACCCAACAAATGATATTTTATTTACACACATTTTAAAAAATCATTTATTAATTGTTAATATAACATATTTAAAAATCTAATATTAATAAAACTAGTGGTTTCAGGAGCATTTGTGTGGTTTCATTTCATATTTTTGTGCAGGGTCAAGTGACAGCTTTGAATACCATGTGAAGGAGGGATGAGGTGGATCATTTTTTCAACACGTAGCATGGGTCAAATCTTTCTTATGTCACCTCGGGGGTTATGTCCTTTTAAATGTCGATCGACCTAGTTTAGCGAGGTTCGTCATAAACTATAGATCTGCGCGCTTTGTTGATAAATCACCCACTATTAATCACGATACATCTACACACAAACACATCATTTTATTAAAATTAATCACATTTCGTTTAATTAATCATATTTTGTTTAATTTATTGGAATTTATTAAAATTAATCGTATTTCGTTTTAAATATATAGAATATAGTATTAAAAATTAATAAAACATATTTTTATTAGTTTTTAATACTATATTCTATATATTTGAAACAAAATACAATTAATTTTATAAATTCAAATGAATATATACAAAGAAATCATAAATATAACTATTAAAACTAAATAAAATTTAAAACTAATATAATTAAATCTAATAACTTAGAGCCTAGATAAGGCTAAAATTTATTAAAACTAAATATACCAGGTTTATGTTAAGTGTCTTTTCGAACTAGTGCTAGCTCCTTTGTGATTCCTTGGTTCTCATTTGATATGGCACTAAGTCTCCATCTGACCATATACTATACCCGTGGCTAAATATTCACACAAAATCGTGGTTTACCACTTTTGGAAAGTGGTTTTCATAGATAGTGTCTCAGGTGGTCAAAAAATGGTATTAAAATCCACTTCTAGGGGGCATGGTACTACTAGCGTGGAACACATGTCTTAGTGGTAAGTTTATAAACCACCCTCGACACCCACACCTTTATTAACCTCTGATATTCTCTCCTATGTGAAGTCGATGAGGATACTTGATCCTTATGTTGATCAATGATCAACCTTGAACGCGATCCTACAGCCTCTGTGTACTGGATATATGATCCAACAATCCATATTTAATCTCGTTCAAATAATGATAATAACAATTAAATCTCCCCTCTACAAGGAGGATTTACCTTGATTTGATCGGTATTCTTCCAATGCAAAATATGGTACTGATCTACCACACAGTGAACTTTGATCTATCGATTCACACAGTATGACATATTTGTTTCCTAAGATGAAGAGAAATCATAAAATAAAAAAACCAATTATGCTCATACACACCATTCTATATTACAGAACTAACACAATTATTTCTGGAACACACTTGAAATTTATTTATAATATCCAAAACTTCTCTCACAACTGGCACACATGGAATTTCCCAAAACCACTCCTCCTTACTCACTTTGTCTTCCTAACCTATGTCATATTATAAAATTACTAATATATTTTGAGAGCTCTTGAAATATCTCCTACAGAACAAACTCACTCAAAGTATCTAAAAAAACCTCTATACTAGGAATTATTTCCTAAATCTCAGCAACAAACTAACAACTATGAAACAAATTAATCTTCAAGATAAATTTTACAAATATTAAATTAGGGAACCAACTCCCTTGGTAAAAATTTTGACCCCTTGGGTCAGTTCTAGAGCTTGATGTCAAATTCTCCTGTATCAGACTCCGATGAAGAAAAGAATTGTTCATAAGGCCTTCAAGGTCTACACCATACTTGGAAATCTTTGTTACGGTCATCCAAGTGCAATCCAGGTGCAATAAGGGATTTTTAGGCCACTAAATCCATATGTGTGATGATAATCAATGATCCAATCAATGATTCTATAGAGAGGATAGGTACAAGTGTCAACATTGTCACCCAAGTTTGAGTTACGAATCATGTAAGTCTAGACATGTCATTGCTAGGGAATATTACAAAAGCTTCTCCTAGTGTCCCAGATTTTGATGTTGTTGGACAGAAGGAATATCTAAATTATATCATTGAATTAATATCGTGATCATCTCCTATAGCATGTAACTATAGTTATTAATATAGTTATTTTTTTTTATAATTTTTTATGAATTTGAAGTGATGAGAGATCCTCTATGAGACTCTATAGTGTATTAGCGTAAGATTTAGGAATTTTGGTAGAGGTAGAAGAAGGTTCTTTGTGTTCAATTAAAAAAACAAAAAAAGTGAGAGAATTATGTATATATGCATTCTTTAGAGGATAGAAAGTGTAGGATGTAATGTTGGACTTAGGAAGGCAAGAGGGCGAGTAAATATATAATTCTTGATATGACTATGGATAGTTGAGAGGATGGTTATTTTTTATAGTGTTGGTTGTGTGCAATGGTAGTGACACCATTGATCAGGTCTAGGAGAAGAAGGATTAAAAAATGTAGGGTTCTATGGATGAGGAGTAAAGGCTATAGGACTATTGGGAGAACTCTAAGTGTGGGGGTTGGAATGAGAATTATGGTTTTTGGAGGATTGGAAATTATTCCACCATTGAACTTTACATTCAAATTCCAAGTCATGTTCCAAGTCCTAGTCAAGGGAAACACTTTCAAACATGGAAAATTTGAATATAACAAAATCCAATACAATGGAATTAAATTTAACAATAAATACCTCCTCTAGATATAGAACCTGGAGTTGAATGAAAATACAAGTAAACACCTCAATTTATTATTTTAATGTCTTCGTAGGTTCTTGACAAAGATGATACCATCTGGACAGTAGATTTGTGAGGTGGCTTGGATGGTAAAAATGCTATTGGAGGGTGTAAAATAATACCTCCCTAGTGGTGATACAACTAACACCTCCTCTATATATTGTTAAATTATGAGCATGATTTCTTATGCGGATTAATTCTTTTATTTTCTTCAACACTTTGATTCCATCTTAATGCACTTCAACAATACCAAATCATAATCGAATAGAAATAACTATGTAGATGAGTAAGCATGCACATAAACAACACATATACCCTAGGGAAAACCTGTATAGGGAGAAAACCCCTAGCAAACGATATTCATTTATTG
The DNA here is from genome assembly GCA_009831015.1 of Picea engelmannii. Classification (NCBI taxonomy): domain Eukaryota; kingdom Viridiplantae; phylum Streptophyta; class Pinopsida; order Pinales; family Pinaceae; genus Picea; species Picea engelmannii. The sequence goes on along the minus strand of WSFP011388810.1, from coordinate 423 downwards.
CATTAATAATGTAAGATCACTTACAAATATCCACCATGAATGTTCTGCTCTTCAAGAGCTTGCCAAAATGACTCTGACCTGACAAAGACCTAAAATACCTTGTTGAAATGCACCTCTAATATGTTGCCTCTATTGTTGATATACAACATTGATATGTTGCTTTGGTATGTTGCCTCTTTATCACTGATATATGCCTCTATAGCTTCACCCTTAACCTGCATATCAAAACTGTATTGAAGAGAGGGTTAGACCTCTGCTTATATAGGCTGAATAGGGGAAGAGGAGAGGCTCAAAATAGTAACTTGTTTGCATGAGTTAATCATAACTCAGCTTCATACTTTAGTTTGAACTTAGAACTAGACTTGAGACTGGTTACAACTTAGCATTACACTTTAGTTCGAAAATAGAACTAGACTTGATACT